>QYTT01092605.1:0-12915 GCA_006980735.1 Dasypogon diadema
CGGCAGAAATATTACTCTTTTTATGATAGTATCTTTGCGAAAATCAATTACCTTTACTTGTAGACGTTAAGCATGCATCCCAGTACCACTCCCACATGATCGGAGACACGATCGTATAGGCGACATTTAATCAATGCTTAGACACCCCGTTTAATTTATAAGAAATTAGGTGTGGCGTATATTATTAATGGAACTATCAGAGTCTTTACTAGATTAGCACGCGTCGAGGTAGGAGTGTAATACGCAGAAGTTCTAAGTTTTCTCAGGGCTCTATTACTTTATCTAAAACAGGGTTTATGTGATCATTCTAGGTTAGGGTTCTATGACAGTATTGGAGAAGGGCACAATCAATCCATCTACCAGTATAGGAGGAAAATTGAAAGTATCAATATCAGATTTATATATGACAATGGTTTAGTTTTATTAGCATTTAATTGAAGATAATTAGATACAGTCCAGCTGGAGATGCTCTCAATGTCCTTATTTTGTCGATCAATGCAATTCTTCACTATACCCAACAGTCTAGAGATGTAGAACTGTACATCATCAGCCTATATATGAAAGTTAATAGATCTCATTACTTCATGAACGTCATTTATATATACAGCAAATAATAATGGTGAAAGCACAGATCCTTGTGGAACACCACGATACAGACAGCGAAAAGTAGAGACAAACTTACTTAATATTGTTGAGCATATAAACAATAGAAAGGCATCAATGGAATTGAGTCATTCTCAGGAAAGCCTTTCATAAGGTGGCCTTATGTAAACGAGTATTACGATGAAAAATGTAAGTGCTGCTAACTACCAGCTTCCTAAGATCAAACAAGTCCACGCACTTTGTTCCTTGTATTTGCTGTGATAGTTATTTGGTATAAGAGTTGATTAGAGGATTACTAATGATCTGAGGATGAGGATTAATGACATGTGTAGGTACATTTTTGTTCCACTTTCCAAATAATAAGAATGGGAAAGATCATTATTCAGATCGGCGAATTCTAACTTGATTTACCCCCTCAATGGAGATGCACTGGTCAAGAAACGTGATAGGTATCCTGGTTGAAAGTGATATTTTTTATTGTCACTCATATGTTAAATAGATTGCTTTACCTAAATCTCGAACATACTTGAATTGCAGCGTTTCGACAATATTTATTTCACCTTTTATACAGTTTGCCTACATGTAAATAATTACTTCAAACGGGTTAGTCTTCCTTCACCAGCAACTAATCCAAAGATATGATATCTAAAATTGTTAGACGCTTGCTATTATGATTTTTATCTGAGGTTATTACAAAGAGCTGGTTTATTCAAAAGCATGCGAAACCGTATGTAAAGTATGTATAAAATTAAAAAAAGCTCAAGATACGGTTCGGAGCAATTTGGACGGATTTAGATGTTTAAAACAGCATTTTATGATGTCTTGTCTGTATCAAAGCAGAAATTTTAACTGTTTTATTAATATTATATTAATACTATTTAACATTAACATTATTTATCATCAATATACATACATACATACCTACGAGAGGAAAGAATGAGTGGATACAGCAAGCAATAAGAGTCACAAAAATCACATTACCTTATTTAGTATCCTGACTGTGAAAGTAACTTATAAAGTAATAAAGTAAGTGGATCCAAATATGTAAGGAAAAATTTACACATGCTGTTGTGTATAGATTGGTCAATTTTTACACATATAACGGATAATATACATAGATAATATACATAGAATCACTTCAATATTAAATCAACCTCATTTAATGGTATCTTACAGATTTCGCGCTTTTTTTCTTACCAACAAATTTTCCATTTCTTTACGCGTCGTCTGATTCTACTTCAAATGTTGACTTAAGCAAATTTTTAACGTTTCTGATGCATAAAATTATGGAAATGATTTCCAATTGAAAATAAAGAAACGAAAAAGTAAATAAGAAATTTTTTTTCTTCTGCGTGCTGATGAACAAAGCGTGGAGAGCCTTTATTTTCCTTCCTTTGTTTCTTTCCTCAGTGGTTATATTCAGGAAGAAGTGTAAACAATTTTCCACTTCCCCAGGGAATATCTTTAATTCTCTTCCTGTAACCATAAGAATAAAACGTGATGCATAATCGCGAAAGAGGGTAAAGCTTGACAAAGATTTAAGTATAAAAAACAATGGATTTCTTGATAAAAGTTTTTCAGAGAAAAATATGCCAATACGCTTCTGTAGATTGATTTCAATTAAGCAATGTAAGCATACTTCTGCTGGTCCTTTATTACATGTGAACGTGTCCCAGATGTCCCCTACTTCATTTTGTAATAATAAACAGATTCTCTCTGCCAAAAGTGCACTTGTCGCTGTCTCATATGATTTTGGACTGTTTGTTTAGGCGTGAAGACCATTTCCAAAGCAAACAATTGGGTAATGTGCCCCTTGGGAGCGTCACTCTAAATATGCCGGCAAAGGACACTGGCTAGTCAAGTATCAGAAAATTGATGTAAGGAATAATCTTGACGGTTTCGCTCTGGAGTATTGTTTTTGTCTTAGAGGCGATTTTATTATATTTTTGATTTTGAATACTGTTGAATATTACTTTGATGTGCATATATTGAGTAGTAGTAGTAGTTTGTTCGTTTTTTAGTTTTATTGAAAAGTTCTTACCAATTTGGTATTTAAGGGGAATAATAGTAAAAATTTCGTACCATAGTTACAGTAAAAATAATCGCCATTGGTATCATTATCACACAAGCAGACAGAAAGTCTGTGCATCCATTGAAGGCAGAGTGTTTTGAAGAAGACTTCATCAAGCTCCTTCAAGGAAAAGCATTAGAGGTGTTTTAGATTGAGAGAAGACAATGGACCGTTGCGGATATACTATCAGCAGAAATCTGGAATTGTTGGACTCAGTATTTATTATCGAGGTATGATAGGACCATCAGATTTCATTGCAATTCTCGCGGATGTTATTAACCCTTGTGGGGACAGCTTCATCCATACAAACTTTATACAAGGATATGAAGTGGTCGCCTTGTTTTGTCATGGGAGCATTTCAGAAGACTGAATACCTGTGGTCCTTGGATCAATGCTGTCAGTTCGTGGGAATTCCCCCATCGCAGTGGAAGAGATCACTAATGGAGTCACAAATCGTTCGTGGTTAATATTAGAGAGATCGTAGCACAGGCTTTTTATACATATGATTAATGTGATGTGAAGTTATGTGACCGTGTTAAAATATGAGAGGGATATCAGGCCTTTTTGGTCAAAGCTTAAAAAAAACAGAAATTTTGCGGAGAAAAGATTGGGAAATTTAACCTAAAAAAGAAGTGAAGCCACAATTTCTAGCACGAAATTTTTACTGTATAACATCTCAGTAGTCTCGCGAGTACAATTTTCGTCAATAGAATTGCCTCAATCACTGATACCGGTACCGCATTCTGCGCAGGAATCAAAACCACGCAAGGACAAGAAAATCTGCAGGAGGGGGTCCTGCTCGTCACCCTTGATGTCAGGAATGAGTTTAACTCCGCCAGATGGGCCGATATGCTGGAGGCGTTCGGGACGAAGTTCAGAGTTCCCGAATACCTGTTTCGCATGGTCCGAGACTACCTGGACGATCGATTCCTAGTCTAAGAAACCATGGAGGGTCGGCGGGAGAGGGCTGTCACTGCGAGGGTGGCACAGGGATCTATACTGGATCCTGACTTTTGGAGTGCCGTCGGAGAGAGACGTGGGAAAGCCATGATAGGGGACGATCGACTGATAGATTGCTGCCAAGGATTGAACCGTAGTTTGGCAGAACACAGAGCGAAGTGAACTACCACGACTTACCCGGTGGGCGGATGGGAGAGTAGCTGTGGAATCGGTGCTGGGCCGGTTATTACCAGACAGCATAGTGGGGCTTATACTGGAGAGCCAGAGCCATTGGGGGCCAGGTTCGTGGAGGATACTATCAGCACGAAGAATCAGAAGGCCACAAGAAGTGCACCAGTGGGCAGCTTAATAAGGGCCCAGCCCGAAGTAATGTGGAAAATGGTTCCGGGCTGGTGTCCTTGGTGGTGATAGTCCAGCCAGGGCTTGATTGGGAGCCCGAGATATTGCTGATTTCGATATTTCTCAACTCCGAATCTAGGAAATTTCGGAAACAGATCTAAGTAAGTTACTTGTGTCCGTCATATACCATCATTGCATTGATTGGCCTGAGAGTTTCATAAATATTCACACTACTTCCTGAACATCATTCCAATTATTTAAAATTTATTTGTCTCTATTTTCTGTCAATACTTGCACATAACAATAATGTACGCAATATCTTAAATGCAGGGCTTTCGTCATCATTAGATAACGTCATCATAATATCTTTATATCCATATTTATTTATATTTTAAGACTATTTCATCAAGCACGATTAAGTTTGTTTAAAGCATATAAAATTTAATTCAATAATATGGGCTTTAGAGGTGTTTAATTATTTTAACGGACGTGCTAAAAGGTTTCTTTATTTTTCAAAAATCTCCAAAATATCATTTACAAAATGTGTTAAGTACACAAGTCTCATATACACATCTATATGCTACCTTTATGTGTACTTAACCGGCTTTGATTGTAAATAGAAATGTGCACATATCATTTTATTAGGTTCAATTTTTCCCTTAATAAAATCAACTTTATGGAACCCTCAATTTGTAACCGTATTATGGGCGAATTAGGTTCATCATTTATCAGTCATTGGAATCCCCAAGCTTTCAAAGATGATATTTTACGTAAAATTTTCAGAAAGAAAAAGTATACTACTATACTTCACCCTCAACCGAGTGAATATTAAGCTAGAAAAAAAACTGTCTTCTCACCTTTTGGGTTACCACCTACCCTTGATATGAAGGAATCTTCGAAATTGATGACTTTCAGCCGCCTAGACAGACCTACCGTAATCCTCAACGCACAAATCGACTCTCGGCAAAGTAATCCCTTGCTAATCCGCAATAATTTCGTTTGAGGCAGAGACATTTTATTTATTAGCGGCTTTATGCGACTAGAGCAAGAGAATTTCGGGGTGAATTTCCTCCAAAAATAATTTTATGAAGTAGCACCTTGCATTTTCAATACTTGAAAAGGTATAGAAACTTGGAGATTTCGGGTAGACACTTGAAATGAGAGGGTTCGCCTTTTACATGCTAAATCTTTCGAGGATTGAGGGGTGATTTATGAAGAGGAAATGTATTTGCCGAAAATGTATTTCATTCATAGTCCGGGGTTTTAAATGTATCTCTTTTGATATGTTCTCTACGAAAATGTAGAAGTTTTCATCTTTTTTTTTGGGTATCTGTGGATATGTTTATTGTGGAAAAAGTTGCCTATCGCCTTTTATTAAAAGTTTTTCTTTAACATTAGTTAAGAAGTATCCTCAAGTTTACTTAATTATAAATTCTGGCCCAAAGTTGTTTCAGATTAAGAGGGTGGAGGTATTCTCACCTCTAGGGCACACTTAGCCGTGAGAATTTCTTTGCTTGTTGTCAAAAAATTTAAACGCTTCTCTTGTAGCCCCAAAAATGGCAACAGAGATTTAGGGTAATTAATTTAATTTATGAGCCCTTTTGGGAAAATTCGACACTTTTTGTTGTTTATGAAAAACTTTCTTGACGTTTTACTTTTTACTTAAGGCATGAAATTTTAACTTTATTTTTTTGTACGTTTTTTGTGCAACGGTATCCCCTTCCAGATTGAACTTTACAATTTTGTAATTTTATTGCTAATTTGTAATTTGCGGTCCCCTTAGATAATTATTTTTAATCCTAAATTTAGTTTTTAGTTCCCTTCTTTTTTAAACATAAAGTTCCTCTGAGTTATTTGTTTTTAGTAAGTTAAGCCTTACCCTGCAGGAAATGTAATGATTCCGGAATCAGTATTTTAACCCATTACCTGTAAGCACCACTAATTATATTATGAATTCCATTCTATCTTCTTTTTATAATGCCATATCATAAAAAATCCTTATACTTGGATCCGTATTGTATTACCAAGAACCGGTTACAGAATTAGTGCTATAGAACTATATCTTTCTTCAATACAGTAGAATTAGTGAATTACATAGAATAAAAATATTACAGATGTAATGCAGTATAAGTAGTTTCCCCACGTATGAAAAATGATCAATCCTCAAGGTTCCCTTCGAGTTGAAATTGAAAAGTTGCTTCAAAATTAAAAGGCATATCGATTTGTGCATGTCTGTTCGTTCTTCTGTCCATCTGTCTGCCTGTTCGTCTGGGCTTTAAAATGTTTATCATTACAAGAACCTATATTAAAAAAAAATTAAAAAAAAATCAATACTGTTATACAATACATTCAATTTGTTTACCAATTCATTTTCGTTATTTTCAATTATATCGTTTGTGGTAACTGGAAACCTTTTTGTAGTTTCATTAGTAATTTTAGTTTTCTTTTAACAATTTCCTTGATTTGAATGGTGTGCTATCCTAAGATATTCAGTATAAGCTCATTTTGATGATTTAGAAAATTTTTGCCAATAATATTGATTAATATTTTTTTCTTCTATTGCATTTTTCTTCATAAGGATTTCTTTCTTTTAGATGACAACTCTCTACTTCAACATTTGTGTTCATTCTACGAACAGTACCCGGTTCAGTCTCTCCTGAAGAACTTAAATCGGCTAGACATATCCCTAAGGATGTTATAGGTTCCACAAGATCGGTAAGGAAATTTTGTAAATTTAATAATCTCTCTAAGATGATATATTCTCCATTTTGGCCAGAAAATTAAAGAATTTTTATAGGCATGAAAGGCTTAATACAACAGCGGTTGTGTTATTGTAACATGTTTAAGTAGTACATTTCTGATCGAAAACTGATAATGGCCTGTCGACAATTTTTTCTCTGTTTTTTAAACCAATTCTCTTCCTTTTCTTATTAAACTTTGAAGTAAACATTTGGCTTGAATCTGCTGTAGTATTTTTGATGATTTTTTAATATTTATATTTATAATAATTTCTTCAGTTGTTGCATGTCATTTTCAAATGGATAAGCAGTAAAACTATTTATAAATCTTAAGTGCTGAATACACTCTTTAAGGTGAAATAAGTCGTGCAAAAATGCCTCATCTATTCGTCGGTTACAAATACTTGTTCTAAAGGCTGAAAAATTACTTACCTTTCTTTCAATTTGGTGACATTTACAGCAATCATTAAGGGAATTGTGTCCAAATTTGCCACACATAAAAAATTTGCCACAAATTTTTAAATAAAAGCATTTATTTATGACACAGTGATAGTGATAAGAATAAATTACACGATCTGTTAGCCGAGTATAGAGAGTGCTTCGCATCATCCTTGAAGGATATAGGCTGTACCAAAGCTGCGGAACTGAAAATCGAATTAATAGATCAGAATCCTGTGACATATCGACCATATCGGATGAACCCGACAAAAGGTTAAGGAAATAGTTGATGAATTATTGGAAAAGTGGAATTATTAAAAGTGGTGAGCAGCGACTTTGCATTGACTACCGAAAACTGAACGAGAAAATAAAACATGACGTTTTTCCACTACCAAGAATTGACGACCGGCTAGATCAACTTAAAGGATACAAACATTTTTCAACGCTAGACATGACTTCAGGATATTATCAAAAACGGCGTTTGTCACCCCAGATGGACAATACGAATTCAATAGAATTCCTTTTGGAATAACAACAGCGACAGGAGTGTTCCAGAGGATGATGAATAAAATTTTGAGACCACTAAGAGGCACTGAAGCAATGGTCTACTTAGATGATATTCTGATATCTTCAAAAGATATAGAACAAGGAATATATAGGCTTAGGAATGGGTTGGATGTCATTTTACGGAATCATTTGACCCTTAAGCCACAGAAGTGCTGTTTCTTCCAAACATCGATTCGTTATTTGGGATTTGAAATTGATGAAAATGGAATCAGGCCTGGTAAAGAAAAAACCAGAAGTGTTGAAGAATTTTCCACACCGCGAAGCGTACACCATGTAAGACAATTTTTAGGCCTCACAGGTTTTTTCAGACAATTCATTACAGATTACGCTTTATTATCCAGACCTCTAACAAATTTGCTTAAAAAGGATCAAAAATGGACCTGAGGTCTGTATTAACTATCTACGATCCGCAAGCAAAAACGGAAGTGCATACAGATGCCAGTAAAGTTGTATTGGCAGGAATTTTGTTGCATAAGGACGAGAATGCAAAACTACATGTTGTGGTCTATTTCAGCAGACAAACTACACCTGCTGAACAAGTATATCATTCTTACGAATATGTGTCATAAATAAATGCTTTTATGTTAAAATTGAGGAATATACTACCTACAGTTAGTCCATACTGGGATAAATTCCGAAACTTTTTAACAGAATTATGCAAAAAATGTCTATGTTACTTAATTTCTTTGAGCTAAGGTAAACATCTATCGGGAAAACATTAATATTTTCTATATTAACTATTCGACCAATTATTAGCAATAAACTTTGTGATAAGCTTTTGGATAAAGGAGTACCATCTATGCCCATATCCAAAGGAATTTCATTCTACTCCAATATTATATGGTTTACTTTTTTAATTATTTTACAAGTCTAAATTTTCCGGGAAAAAGAAGAGTATTCCGAGGTGGGTTAAACTTTATGTACCAGTCTCTCAATTTACTTTCAAATTTTCTATTGTCTTTATTTTCTTGTATGGATATTGTACTTTTTTCGCAAACACTATTTGTAATCTCATGGTCTTCTTCACAGACTAAGCTACTTGAAGTTGCACAATATTCAATTTCTATAGATAGTCGGCAAATTCGCCGGCGACAGTACATTAATAAAGAGGGTCCATCTGTCCAAAGAAAAAATAATAATAAGAAAAGACTCATTAATAGTTGTCTCCAAAATGACAAGGATGAATATAGTAAGCTTCTTATGGCTTAGTGTTGGTAAAGCCCAACCTACATAAGAGCAGTAAGTAAAAAGGAGAAGATTAATTTCAAATGCATTCTTTAGAAAGACTGAAGAGAGCAAACATATATGTGCATCAGCTAGGTGCTGTAAAATTTCGCAACACTGGAATCTGAGATCTAAGTGTTGAAATACACTACTACATAAACATTGACCAACAGATTGCATATAAAATTCCCATTGCCTGCCGAACACAAAAATTAAGAAGCAGGCATTGTGTACAGATATAACTGACACAAAGAAATTGTACAACAGGCTTCAGCTGACCCGGCCAGCAATTGACAAGTGTGAGCTGATTATCAATACAATGAGGAAATGGTCAAATTTGTACATCGAAATTTTCAGAGAAAAGTGCAAATTAAAGTGATGATAAGTGGTGTAGTTCCACGTTGAGCGCGGCGTCGGTCCCTATGGACCGGTATTTAAAAGCTTTCTCAGTTCAGATGCATTTTAACATGCAATTCTCTCAGGAAAGCTTTTGTGCTAATTGCCGCACTCAACGTGTTAAAGTTTTTGCGTGGGTTTATTGGTGGGTAGGAGTAAGCTAGAAGCGGTTGTATTATTGAAGTATCGCTTCATGCTTGCTTTTTTCTACTAATTCTTAACAACAAGTGAAAAGTGTTCGTGTTTATGTTTGTACTTCCCAGAATTCTGCTTCTGCTGAATTCCTTTATGCTGCGAATTCGAAATGTGCCAGGAAAATAGTTACATTTGTTAGATTATTCTTATTTCTTACATGATTGTGGCACGACATAAATACCGATGTAAACAAAACCCGCTATCTTTACCGCCATTTGCACTTTATTTGCTATCACCTTTTAGCAAATTGCCTTTTAAGTTAGGGATTTTTAAGAACTATATCGATCTTTTTCTCACATTTCTGATGTTGCTTACACACGTCGGTGAATAAAAACCGCACAAACCGTAAACGAACTTAATTTATTTGATTTTAGAAATATCTACTTATGGCAGAGACAATTCTTATTATTATTTCTTCTTTGCATCTGTCCATATCTGTCGAGGTACACGCATACTAATTCCCGACTATTGGCACGCAGGTGTTAGAAACACCTTCCTTTTCTGCTTTTTTTTCGGAAGACCGATCCAAATTGATGAGACACCCTTTATTTTCCTCCTTATCGTTTACTTCCGACATCAGCGAGCAGATAACCCTACGTAAATTCGCGTGACGATAGTGATTTCCGTGTATTTGCTTTTTCGTAGCTGACGTTTTTGTCCCGAAAACAAGATGAGAACTTTCAGGCCAGAAGAAAGGAGGAGAGATCGAGTTACCTGCGACTATTTCGGTTGACTCAACCACGGGAAATCTCTATGGGCAGTGAGATCTCTCTAATCTGTGGGCGTATTGGGTAGATGATGAATGCCTTTGTGGTTTCGAAGTAAAATATTCATCGAGTCATTTTTGTATATCTTCACCTGTGAGTTGCTTTTCTTTCGAATATGACGACATTGATCTGAATAAGTGGTTACCGGAAGGTGCCAAGTCTTGAAAATACGGCGCATACTGGACAACTTCCCAATCTAAGGAGGAGATGAGTTCCTGGATTGATTTTGCTGTATGTACACGAGCGTTGTCATGCAGCAATATCACTTTCCGCCTTCGTTGGCCCGTAAATGGTCTTTTTTCCTCCAGACCATCACCTAATTTGACCAATTGGGGCTGGTAAGAGTTTGATATGATTCCAGAAGGTCGTAATAAATGACTCCTTTCAAAACCCCCGGGACTATAAAACACAAGCCACGAAGTAGAAATTGCAACTCACATATGAACTGCTTTTTATGAACGCCTTAACACGTTGACTGCCGTGCCGATCACCGGTGACCGGCATTTAAAAGCTCTCTCACGACAAGGGCATTTTACCACGGAGTTCTCTCACGAAAGCTTTTATGTTAATTGCGGCAGTCAACGTGTTAATATAGAGGAAGTAGACCGAAGTATCTTAAAAGCATTCATAAAAAACTATTTCATACATCTGCAAATCCTACTTCATGGCTTGTGTTTTATAGTCCCGGGTGTTTTGCTCCTTCCCAATCCCACCAGTCACACAGTAACACTTTCTTGGCATGAGTATTCGTTTTTTGCAACTGATATTGATGGCTGGCCTGGATCAGCCTATGCTTTTCTGCTTTTAGGATTATAGTACAAAATTCACTTTTCATCACTCGTAATGATTTTGTGTAAAATATGGCGGGCGAATTGGATGCGTTCAAGTATGTTTTTTAATACAATCAACTTCAGAGCCGGGTTTCTACTTTCACACCTATTACAAACATTGGTAAATTGTTATTCTCTCACCTCAGTTTGGCTAGTGGAATTTGCCAGAACAAAGGAAAATTGTGCTGTAATATTTTTAATCGAACTTCCATTGTTAAGTTATAAAATACAATCACTAACCCACTTATGTTCATGTCTGACAATTACTTCACAATAAGTACTACAAGTTAAAATCTCAAGTGGTGACATCCCCCGATTTTGAAACCATCACTATATAAGTAAAAATCCCATCAAAAGATTTATTGAAAATAATTTAGCACCTCCCATGTGTAATAAGGGAATTTTTACAACAGTTCGGTGAAAGAAAAGAGAATGTCGGAAATTAGTTGAAATCCCTGCTAAAATACACTCCATCCAAATGTACAATTTTATACACTTTTCTGTTTCCTTAAAATTGTGAAAACCTTTCGTTCTCTTGGTGAGGAATCCGGATAACAGAGATTAGTGGCCGAAAAAGTACATCCAGTCCATGACAAGAGTCTTCCGTTTGAGTAAACAGATAAGGCGAGTCCCTCCTAGACATTGGTTTTAGCTGCTACCGCATTGCCTTTGCTGTTGTTGTCGTAGTTTTCTGTTAGCTACCACTTTAACCACCCACAAAAACCAACCTAGAGAGCTGAAGATGTAATCATCTTATGGTGTACCGGGAATGAGTCGAACCGGCATAAATTTCCAGTTGACTTTTGGGACTAATTTAGCAGTTTTGGTGTCCCTTCACTGATAATTGATTATGAAAATTATGTTAAAGCTTATTTATTTTCTTTGGGATTAATGTGAAAATGAACGAATTGGGTTTGAACATTCTAATTTTTCTAACTCTTTCAATTACTCCTCAAAGCCTGTATTGTTTTTTTGCAAAATGAGGTTTCATTGCCAGGAGTACGTTTTCTGTTTCGGTAATATGATGGGAACTGAATAATGTACGGCGCCCATTTCATATTATCCAAATCAATAAAAGCGTCCAATTGTTAGCTTAACTGCTGACAATAATGGATGACCTCATAAAAAGAAAAAGTTCTATGCCATCGCCGAAAAAAACAAACACACTTGAAATGCTCAAAGATGTAAGAATAAAGGCAAACAGAATTTTCTTCTTTTGCTGCCTTATGAAAGTCGTAAAAAATAGCCCCGAAATATAAGTCGTTTGCTCTTTTGTGAACTTTGTAAAGAAAGTTTAGGGATAAATCTATTGTAAGAAAGGAAGTAAATAAGGGAGAAATTAAGGAAGAGAAATATGGTGAAAGGAAGTTTTCATTCCAATATTTTGTTCGAAACAATTAAGTACAGAAATTTGTGAAATTTTAACAAATTTTTTTTTGAGAACAATTAATAGCAATGCTGTGAGAAATTCTATTGGGAAAGTACACAAAATTAGCGTTTTTTTGGAGTTCAATTGATTTTGAAAATTATCCTCTTAAAGTTGATTGATATTTTATGTAATTTTACAAAGCAACTCGAAATTTGGATGTTTTTTTATCACAATGCCTAAGAAGGGAGAACATCAATCAATCAATCAATTTATTGGCATGCGTACAGAAGATTAATAATCTTATTTTGTACTAATATTATCTAGGTACTTATAGCAAATGGGGAAAAACAGAATATAACTATAAAGCTAAAACTAAACATAACGAAAGAAATAAAGAAAGCAATAACGAAAATAGAAC
>QYTT01092605.1:13883-24211 GCA_006980735.1 Dasypogon diadema
TTGGCATGCGTACAGAAGATTAATAATCTTATTTTGTACTAATATTATCTAGGTACTTATAGCAAATGGGGAAAAACAGAATATAACTATAAAGCTAAAACTAAACATAACGAAAGAAATAAAGAAAGCAATAACGAAAATAGAACAAAGTTAAGTAATAATCAAATAAGTAAGTAAACGAATCAACAAGGAATAAAGAGTCAATGAATATTAATAATTAAAGAAGTAAATAAATAAACAGATAAGTAAATAGATAATTAAATAAATAAATAACAATAAAAGAATAAAAATAAAAATAAAAAATTATGAAGGGAACAACAAGAATGAAAAAAGAGAAATGATTGCCACTAGTTTCTCAAGTAGTGCTTTAATGCTTGCAACAAATTTCCGCCCGGGAGCCCATGCACTGAGTCCGACTAGGGAGGGCATTCCACTTTTGGATTGTCTGGACAAAGTAGGAACACATTCCATATCGTGAGGCACATCTGGGGTGATGATCAAATTAGCATGTTGTGATCGAAACATTTTCTTAATTCACCCAGAAAGAAAATTTAAATCCATCTGGAGATATTTTAGTGATTTTCGAACTGAATTCCACTGCAAGATTTCATTTAATTTAAAAAATGGTTAAAGTGTTTACATTCACAAGGTACTTTTAGATCATTATCATTATGGAAACGTTCTCACGTTCAGCCAGTTCCTAAAAAGGGTAAAATTCCTGGAGAAAAAGTCCCAATCAATGATCGCCAATATAGCTTTCGTTCCGAATGCTCAACTGGGGATTTGGTGACATTCCTTATGGAGCGTTGACATCATTGTCTCCATAGCTTCGGTGAGTCAGGGGTTGTTGTGTTGGACATCTCGAAGGCTTTTGCCTTTTTAGACAAACTCCCAGCATTATGGTCTCGACACTTCTCTGCTTACTTGGATTGGTAGTTACCTTTCTGACCATTCCATCCGTCTTAGTTTCGAAGATGCCATCTCTAACGTTTACAAAATTAATGTCGGCGTGCCCCTGGGCTCTGTATTGTACCCATTCTCTTTCTATTCTTTATTAATGACGTCTTATCTCTTACTTCCAATCGTGTTTTGCTAATGACAGTACCCTTGATTTCGCGTACCCATTTGTTTTGATTGGTTTAATTAGTGACGACATTACCAAAATCTTAGTAGGATGAATCGCGTCGAGTTTGATGCATTCATATCCAAAGATGTCTAATTTTCCTTAAAAGATCTCCAAACCAAACCTCCCTCCTCGTTTCTTCGTCAATCGGTTGAGTATTTCAAATTACCTAACTTGAACATCTTAGAAGTTCACATATCCAACAATCTTAGTTGGACGGAATATATTTTCGCTATTGCTCAGACTTTAATTTAATTCGCATATTTGGGCAGTGGCAGGACATGTTACATTGCCGCGTTGGATAAAGTCATACGGACTACCATCTTCTGTTTTCCCTATCGACTACAGGCCGCAATTGTTTAAGAATAATGTACACCGATATTTCCACTCGACCTCCTAACTTCATTTTCTGCCACATCCGCATTTTCCTTCATGCCAAGGCTGTACATAACATCATAGGGTATTCCCACAACTTTGGTATCAAAATTTTATTAAAGCATACCAAAAATATTACGCATCCTAAAACGACCACACTGAATGTGGGCTTCGAGGAATACTTTGACCACTCTCGGTCTCCCATTGTGTTTCGAGAGGTCTGCCGTGTGCATAGGTAGCCAAATCACTATTTTACTCTTAGGATATCTTCGGATCGAAACCGCCTATGTCACTGAAGCACTACTAGAGCTTTTTTTACCGCATTCCCACCCCCCCCCTCTGCCAAAAAAAAGAGCGAAAGATCGTTGATTTTTTTCTCATCAGTTATCGTAAGCTGAAAAACGATTGAGTTTAACAGTATTAAAAAGTTATACAAGAAGTTAAAATAAACTTGTAAATCTTCAAAAGATCGTTGATCTTGGATCTGGCGAGAGAACTCACAGGAGAACCAAAATTTCTGCAAAATCATAACTATTAATAAGCAATAAAAATTTAAGAGCCCGAGCACACAGATATCCTTAAAGTGAGTTATAATTTGTTTGTTATTGAACTTGGCTTAATGTTTTTTTTGTTTAAAGCCAGAACTTTTTTCTCTGTTTTTTATTCCTCATGTGAAATTTTTATTTCTCCTAACTTTAAATATTTTTAAAAGTAAACGGTTAAAAAGGATTTAGTGTAAAGGTGAAGACTGAAAAATATTTTTACAGAGATTACATTATTTCTCCGACTCGTCACTTTTGCTGAATTGTTCCCTGATTTCTGGTAATATTAAAAATACTAAATAATTTTTTATATTTTAAATACACGTACGATGTTTCACATTTTCTCTTCTAGTTTTTTCTTAAGCTTTATGCTTTTAATTTTAAAACATTTGAGTTTAATTATTACCAAGCCATTGAGATGAAATAAATATGGAGAAAGCATTGCCACTTCCAAAACGGCACAGCTTTTGTGCTTACCTTATACGTGCGTGCAGAAAACAGTTTATTTCATTCACAGACTAAATGATAATCACCTAAAACTATTCCATTTACCTATTTCCGTCAGTATACCTAAAAGCTTTTACACCTTGTACGTTAAACAGAATTTGAAATCAAATTTTCGCGATATCTTGAGTATGAAAACGAAACTATATTTTTTATATTGCCAGCTATTTTTTACACATTGTCGTATATGAGAAATTTGAGGGCGACAGGGAAAATATAAGTTATGTGTAAGATTTGTGCCACTTTTAAGTTGGAAATTTCGATGACATGCTCTCTGTAGGTGATTTCTCTCTATGTACCAAATCAATTTCAAAAATTTAATTTCTGTGTTTCTGCTATTTGATTGGATCATTTCCTCATTTCAAAGAACTTTCAAAAATATGAATAAAAAATAATGTTTTTAATTTTTGTTTTGTACCTTTAATTAATTGCGTTTATTGTCTAAAATACATCTTCAATGACTCCGATTTGATGTTAGCTATTTATTTAAAAGGCTTGTCTTTAGTTCTAAGATTATCATTGATTTATGTACATAAAATTTTCTTACAAGAACAACTATCCATTTTCCTTCCTAGACCCATGTTTAATTATTCATAACTATTAACCCTTGTTATCATTTAGTTTCATATGTATCTTACGTCTATGCCTGTCCTAATTACATTGCTCCGTGATTGTTGACATCTGTTATGCTATAAGGGTCTAATAGTGAAATTAAATCGGAGCCGAAAGGTACAGCTGAAATATTTGTTCTATATTCTATAATGGCTCTATTTTGTAATTGTTTGATTAGTCTTATGAAGGACCAGAGTTTGAATTGATTAATAATGACAATTAGGATAAAGGGCTCATTATAATTTATACGGTATAGTTATTTTCCCATCACCTTCTCATTTGTTTCATTTCATGTCTTGCAATAAATAGTTATTATACGCTTCTCACGGCATAGTCATCAATGTCAAAGTCATTATTATTCTAGTCGTAGAGTTTCCATGTTTTTCTTGAATATCTTACCCTTTTCAGATCCCCATTTTATCGCCCTACTGCATATACAATTCGAATGGAACAAGGAGTTCTACGACTACTTATAGGCGACATATAAATATAAAAATTCAATTCAGAAGGTGTTCATCTTTCCACTCGAATGGCTTGAGAATTGTTTTCGATGACATGTTTACAGGAATACAAAATAACGAAAAAGTTTTGCTTTGATTTGCATAAAGCAATAAAATTCCCTTTCTTGCAGTGTTTTCATGGCATTTTATATTTTTTTATGTTCAGTAGAAGAAGTTTCGAAAATAGAAGAGGTGCGTAAATCGTATTTACTTTTTTAATGAAAATTATCGCGTATACCACCAGAACAAACTGAGATTCAGATATTGTTATGGTTAAATAAAAATATGAAATATTTACTTATTAGTAAGGCAAATTGTTATTTTTTTTATTTGTGTTTATACTTATCAACGTAGATGTAAACCGCAATAATGCTGAGAGCTCCGTAGGTGATGAAAGAGAGCTTATTAAAATTGTGGACCAATTCTTTGGAATGCATTGTAGAATACATGTGACAGGAACAGGTGATCGACTATTAGGTCTGTACCTAATAGGGATCACTAATCCACACTAAAAAGCACTAAAGCGTTCCTTTATTTTTTAGTGTGCACTAAAGAGAGTTTCAAATTTTCAAATCAGTTTCTCTTCCAATACTTTTTCTCGCTGAAATTTTCTCAGTGAACTTCAGTGCGATATGCATTTGACGTAAAAACAGCTGTCATTTGGTTTTAGCGTTTAGCTTCCGGGAGAATGGAATCATCATTAACCTGGCCAAATGAATTTTTGAGGTGGCATCAGTGAGCTTTCTGGGTTACCTCATTAGAAAGGAGGGCATCCAGCCATTCCAGGCCATTAGCTTACTCACGAGGCTCGCTACTATACGTAAGCTCCGTAAAATCCAGGGTGTGGTCATTTTTTAGAAACTACAGGACACTTATCCAGTTGACAGCAGAGCCCATTACAGCCTTTGCACAATGCAAACAGGCATTGGTGAATTCAACTCTACTAGCTTTGACGCTTTAGATGCTGCTGTAGAAGCAGTCGTGCTTCAAAAACTTCGGAAGGATGCTATATTTCTTTACCCAGAAGCTTTCACTTGCCCAAATCAGACACAGTACTTAATATAGAGAGCTCAGTATTTGTGGGGAATCTCTTTTTAGAGAGTGAGAGCCCTTTGCCGACTGCCGGCAACCTCTTATTAGGGAGGGCTGATCGTGGGACCAGCAGAGATACTCCTGTGTTTCCCGAAAGGTTTCCCGGACGGCCTCAGCTTGGAGCATAAGACTCGTTGGGTCTTTGCTCTGGTCTGCACGCCCATCCCCTTGGGTAGCCCCAGGACGCGATTTCACCTGATTGCTTGCTTCCAGTGCAACCAACTCACTATCCCCATCCCAAACAAATTTCCGTAACTTTATGCAGAATTTAGAATCAGCACAGCCATGACAACGTGGTACACATAAAATCTTTATCCATAAAGATCTAATGGATTGCACATATGTTTTGGTTCGCAATTAAACAGTCAGAAGACCTTTACGACAGCCTATCGATGGTCCTTATATAGTTGTATTAAGGACAGCCAAATACTTCATATTCAATGGACATTACAAGACTATCTCAACAGACAGACTGAAGCCAGCTAACAAATCAGGATTAGATTATTTCATCACCGGTAAATACGTCTAGCGGAGAGGTAGCAATGTAGCAATATATTTCAGCACCTGTGAAAACCCTTTTTTTTATTTAGATTGTAATTCGTACTTATAGTTTTTTCTAGCATATAAATACTTGTGCAATAAATTTTTAAGTTTTGATTTTGAAGCAATACACTACATTTTAAATAAAACACATAGGATTTAATAAAAGAGTAGTTATTATTATTGTTCACAACAAATCTTCAAACTGAAGATCTCGTACTTCGATGCAGAGACGATATCTCTTCAAAAAAAAATTTGTTTTAAAAGCTCAAGTCTATCTACATTTCGCCGAACTTTCTTTTGAGCTTGATCTGATTTTATACAGACCAGATCCACTCTACTCAAAAGAGTAGACCAGCTTTTTATGGTAGCCCTAAATGCAAAAGTATATAAGATTTTTAATTTTTAAGAATCTGGTACGCGCGTGAGTCCCGAAATAATTTAGTTTAGATCTTAGAGAGAACCTTCCCACGTAGGTTATTAATTTTTGGGGATCATTTTGGAAACAGATAGATTTTATTGACCCCTTGTAAACATATTTCAACGCGTTAATTTATTATATATATATTTTAGATTGCCCATATGTGCAAAGTTGTAATTTTTTTGCTCCCCGTCCATTTTTGTAAAATGTAGATAAAAAGAATAAGATTAAAAGAAAAAAAAGGAATCTGTAGTAGAAAAAACCCATGCGGTTTTTACTTAAAGTTCCAAAAATAGACTTTAAAACGATATATCGCTTTAAATGTCCGTAACTTCTATAATACTGAATTTTTCGTTGATGGTCTAAAGACAACTTTTGTAGAGGATGACTAGACGAACATTTTGTTCTCAGAAAGTTTTGGTTTACGGATGAAATTTAATGCTGCTGTGGTCCAAAAACAGCATTATTTAAAGAAAATGTTCATGATTTTTTTGTTTAAATGAATTTGTTGCAACTTTTAAAGGGCGGAAAATTTCTTCTGGAAAGCCTGTGTGGTAGAGAATTGAATGTAGAATTATTTAAAAAAATTATTTAAAGATATTGACTCTTAGGGTATGTAGCCAGCCGGTCTCAAAATTAGGAAGAAAAATCATTTTTTAAATTTTTTTAAATTTTGACTTTATTAATAGGTAAACATAATTGTAAATCATATAAATTTTTTTTTGTTTTAATTTCTGTCGATATTTTAACTTTTATAATACATTTTTAACATAGAAAATATAATGGATTTTTTTTTGAATTTTTTTCTCGAGCTTTTTCATAATTTTTAGTCAAATAGTCAATGAATTTTGTTTTAGAATAGCTTTCAATCGATATTTGTTTATAATGCTGTTCCATCGCATGTAGGATATACTGTTTTTGTTGCTCCGGATGCGTTAGAACAGTATTATATCGAGTTATCAAAGCTACTCCATGCTCTGCTAGATCATTAACCACTAACAAATTTTTAATCATTGCCTTCGCAGCAATGTAGTTCTCGTCTTCCTCCCATGTTGCTGGATCGGTAGTCAAAAATTTTTTGCTTATACCGGTGATTTCTTGATTTAATATTGTATCAAAAAAAAATATATGTTATTACTAACAAAATCGCACAATTCTGATGACATGATTTTGTTTACTGGCAAATGTATTCTGTGGGGCTTGTCCGGGTGTCCATCAACATTTAAGTTTTTTACCATTTTTCTTTTCATTTCAATACTGACGTCGTCATCAAAGAACGACAAAGCAATGTTTGCTTCATTTAGATACCACAGTTGTCCTCTTAACTTGCATTGTGCTGCTTCGGCAACATCTTTATCTATTTCTTTGTACTGTTCCAGCTCTTTCAACAGGTCCAAGTCATTCCGCTTTTTATGGCAGTTGACATTTAAACCAGTACCTCAAATATACACGAATAATAAAAACATTGACATTATAAAATTGAATTAAAAAAATTTGTGAGACTTTGGTTATATTAAAAAATTTCTTATTTCCAAAAGAACTATAGTCTTAACTTACCTGAAATCTTAAACTGCTTTCTAAACAGGAAAATTTTTATTGAATATATATTTTTTCCCATCCACCTCGCTCGACTGACAGCACCAGCTTTAGCAATTTTATATCCTAGAATTGCTTCTCCAAGAAATAGCAAACTTAGTTTTAAAAATTCAGTAGTCGTGTCTGCTACCATCAACCTTATTTTCAATTTGGTCTTTAATGAAATTGATCAATTCCATTCGAATATTTTCTGGAAAATATTTAGCTATTTCTGGATCTGTTATACCAGGTTCAAAGCTATCATGATCTAGTTGTGGCCATGTGGAACGAAATCTTTCAAACAACAAAATATTTGGAGCTGATTTTGTTGGTTCTACGGTTGTTTGAAATGCACCTGCACTTCTAGCTGCACTATCTTGCATATTTAATTGCCTTTCGAGCATCAAAGAAAAAATCAGTATTATAGAATTTACGGGTAGTTAAAGCGATTTACCGATTTAGAGTCTATTTTTGAAACTATAATTGAAATCTAAATATTAAATCGAAACTTCTGAAAATCAAAACTCGAATCTTTTTCTCAAGATCGCCACTGTTTTTAAACCTTCTCACATCCGCGTCTAAACGCGACTGTCCCTTCATGTCTTAACTAAATCTGCTTATCCTAATTTTGAGTGTGTTTTTTTCTTTTTTTTATTGCTTACTTTTATCACTATCTTAGGTAACACTAAAACCTAAATAAATACCCTTTTCTAGATATCTAAATGTACCATCCAGGCATTTTCTTTGTATTCTTTTATTACGGTTTTAGGAAATATTATCTTAAAGGGAAGGTACAGACGCTTTTCCTCAAAATTATCTTAATTTACATTTCTAATTTTAAACGTGTAAATTGTGTCGCATACATAATTACAAACCTCATGTTCCTATTTTTTTTTTTGTTAAATCATATTTTTTTGACTTACATTTTACAAAAATGGACGGGGACCAAAAAAAATTTGAACTTTGCACATTTTATATATCTTATGGGCAAGCTAATATATATATTATTTTGAAAGGATGCCTGAAACCTGACAGTTTTTGGAAGAATTTTGATGCACTGGCTAAGATATGTTCCATTGTGAGAATTTATCCCGCCCAGGTTAGTGGCAGTGTACGGCGATCCATTTAAATTTCTGTATTACGAAAATGCTGCGCAGCGTACAGCCATGGTATATGACGGATCTAAAACTTATATAATTTCCAAATATCGAAATAATATTCCAGCCTAGGATGATTGTGCTGATGTCTATCTCTTAAGGCTTTACAAGAAAGCAATTCAGCCGGATTATTCCGTTTCATAAACCAGACCATCAGCACATACAATTTTTACGTATATTAATGAAATATTGACACTAAAAAGCTTTCGTGAAGCAGCGATCTTAAAGAATCTTTCGAATGAAAAAACTGTATATTATATTTGCATAATATTAATGCATGGGATAACTTTTAACTCATAGATTTAGGAGTTTACGAGTAAATCTCTATGATTGATTCTAATAGCTACTTTTTTCTCTAAGACATGCAACCCTAAAATATAGAATTATGAAATTTTAGTGAAAAAAATGGAATCTGTATGATGTTTGCCACAGAAACTATCCTGATAACACAAATCAAATTGAAAACTGAGTGCAGAATAATCTGTCGTCTCTGAACTCTAGACTAATCCACTTTATTGAAGTCTGCATTTAGCTAGGAGATTTCCTTAATCGAGAGGAAGGAAACCCCCCATGTCCTCAATCTACGTTGTACCACTTGGACCAAACAATAGCAGATATAGCAACAATTTGCAACCCTCTGCTTGCCCTTTTACTTGGTTCTATCTTCCGATAATTGCCTTGGCTCTCTGTGCTTGCCAGAATTGCCTGACCATAGATTTATGGTGTTGTTTGTTCGGTCAGAGTGATTTTTGTCTGATCCCTTTTGGCGAGCATGATGTGAGAAAAGTGGAAAGAAAATGTTTCACCACCTAAATTAACAAGGCCACTACAAATTGACGGTGTATAGTAGTGAAAAGTTTTCATTGTGAAATGGATTTTTCCTATTTTTTTTCTTTTTTATAAGCCTTTTTAAATTATTAATTTATCGTAACATTTCTAACTCTTTCAGAGTTCTCTTACAGATGATTTTTTTTTTTAAATTCGTCGATTTAAAAGCAATAGGGTGAGAATACATAAAAGAGCAGTGCCTTCAGCTGTCGAATAAATGCGTTAAATTTTGTATTTAATTTGATTGGAAATATAAATAAACTAAAAAAAAGAGGACAAAAATTTAGACAATATTATAGAATCGTTAATATATTAAAGGACTTAAATTAGCTTAGATTTTGCGGGTGTAGTGTAGTCAGGTAAACAAACACGTGAAAAATTTACTTGAATAGAGTGTTTATACCAAGTCATGCTCTTAGTCTTAGATATATAATCTATTAAAAGTCACAGCCAATTCAAGTACAATATAATAATTTTTTCATCTAAGAAGTAGCTTAAGAGATATTATTTCAAGCACAGCTTTGTGTGAAAGGAGAGAAGGTAATAAAAAGGAGCTACGGTGTTTACTGAAGGGGATTAACTACTTCTACTGAAATAACGATTCTAGCTCATCATGAGTTCTCTATGTCAAAGTCCGTAATGACGAGCACAACTCGTCAAAAACGTCAAGTAGAGTAGTGTTCTAGTATTTTGCTACTGATTGCTATGTGCATTGCTATGTCATTATACTGAAATATATTTAAAGATAGTTAAATATATAATTATATTGTATTATATTGCATCCATATACAGGGTGTCCCATAAGAACTACTTTTCTTTTATACCCCGGATTCCATATACTCTGTCCACTGCGAATGTTCAAATCCGTCCTGCCCATACAGATGTAGCGATAATTCACAGGGCGTAAAATAGTTCTTTTATTCCTCTTCGTGGATTATACCCTGTCGTGGTGACGGATGATGGCGTCTTGCTTCTGAACCCGTACAGGAGAGTGCACACAAATGTTCAACCCTCTGTTGGCAAGGATCAGGGATTACAACACGCTCTGTACTTTAAATT
>QYTT01092606.1:0-21909 GCA_006980735.1 Dasypogon diadema
TGCGACAATTAAATTTTAGTCTATGTGTAATGTAAGATTTTTACATAATTTGTACATAAATTATAGGCCTGATGATATTCAAATATTTATTTATCATGTTATCACTTTTTCGAGGTAGAAAAAAATGTATTCACTTACAAGCTCACGTATATCACAATACCTCTCTTTATTGCTATTACGAGCAAGAGTATTATGCATCTATCTATTTTTGTTTTACTGGCTTTGCAAGTATTACCTTTTTTACAGAGCAATTAGTTTTAATTAGCTGAGTTTTTTTTTATTCTGATCTCAATAGATTTCTATACATCTGGTTGGATGCAGTATCCCGATCAAGGGAAATTTCTTAAAATTTCTCAATACTTGGTCAAATTCGAACCTGATATTTAATAAGTCATCACACACTTATGTTGTTAGTTGCATTTTTATAGATTGTTAAATTTTCTAGGCTGTATTTAATGACCTAATCAACCTGATTATTAAAAATCAGCTTCTAAATGCTTCCGAAATTAATTAAAATTCTTCAACGTGTTCATGTGTTTAGATTGGGATTTCTTACTGCTTTTTATCTAGACATCCCGAGCGTTTGAATTTACGTACTGTTCTTTGTAAAACTACTATAGTTAATAAATCGAGGAAGAATATTCAACCAAATGGCAGAATTTCTTCGATCAATGTACAATTTTTATCAAGAGCTTACACTGATTAACTTTATGTTGCAAAATATGTATTTTACAAAGATATTTCTCCTCAATATTATTTAGTATGAAACGAATAAGAAAATCAAATTCAATTTAAATGAACTAAGGGTATATGTCTGACTTTGACTATGAGTTGCAACTGTACCAAAACTTGTTTCCTAACATGTCTAATTTCGTCGTCGCCTTTTTCTTTACACGTTACTAAAGTGTAATTAACTCAACTTGTTAGTAGTTAACGTGGTAATGCTTCTCGATCATGCAGCGAGTGCTGTAGTTTTGATATATATCTATAGCAGCTCTACAGGTACAAGTACCCGGTATTCCGAACTCATTATTATTTGATTTTATTTTAAAATCCATCAAGTTGTTGTGCGGATGAACACTGATCCGTAGTAATGCCATTGGAAATAGAGAAAAATTGACCTATATTTTTCCGTCTTTGTTGACTTTTATATGAAGAGCAATTATTTGCAAAATTGTTTGAAATTAGAGCTGTTTGAGTTTCTTGAAGTAAGATTAGCAAATTAGTTATTATGTCATAATTTTTGAATTATTGGCTGTGGAATATTACGGAAGTTTATTATACGAAATTACACTCATTTACTCAGCATATTAGAGGGAAACCATTCCTATAAAAGAAAGAAGAAATTATATTAAGTCAACACTACCCCATACGCTAACTCTTAAATCTAAAATAGTAAATGTAAAGATAGAATAATTTTTAGAAAAACTAAATACAAATAAAGAAAATTAATTGTAATAACTAACTAACTAAGAACCAAATAAAGGACTATGAAAATAAAATCCATAGAGAACTAAGAACTAAAAAGGAACAGGGAACCCAAAGAAAATGAAAACGAAAGGAGAAAAAAACAACAACAAAAATTAAACAGATGGCTTAAATATTTACTAAAGTGGAAAATCTTTCAATATGTTTAGGTTAAGCATTCAAAAAAGAATTGCAACAAACAGTGTAAGGCCTCTGCAAAATTGATATTCGAAAACGTGGGATGAGCAATTTATATCCCTTAGTTAAAAGTTGGAAATAATTGAGAAAAACGTTGAATAAAAGTCATCTATATTGCAATTTTTGTATTTTCCAAGAAAATGAGGAGTTAACCAAGTATTGTGAAGACTATGGGGTTGAAAATTATTTATTTCATAAGAAGACACTGGGAAGCGCAAAATTTTGCAACTCCATTTGACTTTCCAACTGATTTCTGCAATCAAACATATTAAGCAGCAATTGACCCAACTGCTCCAGAGTCATCTAATTAAGGCAATTCACATGCCTGCAAATGCAATTGACCGCAACGAAACCTGATGCTGTATACATAGATACAGTCGTATTCTCTGTTATCACATCAGATTTCACATATATCTTAAATTTTGTAAAAACTTCTTAGACATGAAATATTATTTGTATAAATATTTTCAATAAGAACTTGTTAATTTATTAATTTTTTTTCTTTTTTTTACCAATTTTCTTCCAGTTGCACGTCACGATACGTAGGTGATTTTTGTGAATATCCAAATCCTTGTCATACCGGGCCGGGTCCGAGATGTCAAAACGGTGGAACATGTGCGGTTACATTTCGCGATGGTACGCCACGATTTGCATGCCGATGTCCAATTGGATTTACAGAATCTCTATGTGAAATACCAGTAAAAAATGCTTGCGATTCATCCCCATGTCAAAACGGTGGTACGTGTAATCTAAAGTCATTAGAAGAGTACACATGTTCGTGTGCAATTGGGTACACAGGTAAGCAATTTTATAGGGTTGATTTAATTTCAGTGATTAATAAAATCTTTTTTTGGTGTAGGAAAACATTGCGAGAAACAAAACCTTTGCGTATCATCACCCTGCCGTAATGGAGGCACGTGTACTTCTCTTCCTGGAGGTAATTTCCGGTGTCATTGTCCAAAGGGATTTAAAGGTTTGACATGTTCCGAAGATGTTGAGGAATGCCAATCGAATCCATGCAGACACGGCGGAACTTGCGTAAATACACATGGATCGTATCAGTAAGTTGTTTTACTTTAATTATATTACAAATGACGCATTGTTTCAAAACAGCATTCATAAATTTCTTGGATGCTTTCCTATCATTCTCAGTTCTAAAGATACTTTAAAAATATAGACAAAATTTTCATTTGTAAACAAGCCTAAGCCCTGAGGTTTCTGCAGGTGTTAAGGAATCAATTCAGTACCATTTGATTTGAAAATTAGTTATCTAAATATAAAATGCCATTGAAAATTGTTTACTTAAAGAGTTAGCCTACTTTTCTGTACTGTTGAGAGTTTCAAATACCCTCGGATTTCTATTTGTTTTTGTAATAAAAAGAATTTTAAACTCATGTTAAAGTTGTTAAAAGTATATTCAAATATATTTCACAGCACGATTACTATTTCAAACATGTTCAGGATAATTGCAACAATTACCATTTTATTATTGCATTAAAATGCAGTATTACGTTTATAATACTTATAAGGTTATTAGCGAATATTTCAATAGCTAGCCACAAATTTACTCTGCGTTCAGTACAAAATTGGCTTTTGACTATTTACGGAAACTCCTCAAAACCTGTGACTACGTAAGGAAAGAAGTGTAATGCAAGTGCGTAAGATAATCTCAGTTGGAAATTCATAAATGAAAATTGTCATGAAATTTTTTGTTGACTCCATATGCCTTCAACACTTTCTAGTACTCCATACAAGTTAATTTAATCTGGAATTTCAACATTTTATTATCATTAATTTTGATACTTTATTATAACTTAGCTTTCTCGTTGATATTACCAAAAATGTTTAAAGTCTCTACATTTTTCAACTATATTACGAAACAGGTTCGTTGAAAGTTAATTCGCATGCCTATAAATTGAAACAACTTTATGTATGACATAATTACAGATAAATGTCGGTATCAGCTTCAGTATATGATGGTAAATCATATTTCGTATATAAGATATCACAGTAAAAAGATTGCTTTAAATTCTGCATATAATTAAATAAATCTTTTGCCTTTATCGTATTTTTTATTTTATTACCTTTGCGTGTAAGTCTTGACTGCTGAAGACGCTGGCTTAATCTGAATAAATTAAATTTTTGAAATGTCTTTATGTATTCATAAAGCCATTATAAAAAAAAACTAAATATAGCCGTTGAGTTTGAAAGTGGGGTGTATAAGTCACATTTTCGAATTTTAGTAAAAATCGAAATAAGAGTGTAATATAAGTCATTTGAAATCAATTTTACCTGGGGGTTGTAAAAATAGACTTACCCCACTTTCAAAATCAACAGTTAATATATTTCCTAATTCAAATATGAAATTAAATTTACTGCATTTATAACTGTTATAAGATAAAACTAAAATTGCTGGTGTGTATATAGTGCAGGCGTTTAACCTCTGTTTTGCATACACTTTATAAAATTAAAAATTATTTATGACAACCAATTAATTTTCTTTTTAAATGTTTTAATATAAATATGGACGGAGTGTCAAATTTAAAATTCGAAACAATTTCACCTTTCACATAAAATCAAGAAAAGTATTTAATTACGTCAATTCTTAATATAAATATATTTAAAAAATTTCTGTACACAATATTAATTAGTAAAATAATTCAAAAATGACTTTTATTTAGCAAAATCAAAATTTTTTCTCAGCCGTGAATGGATTCCCCTTGTCTGGAAAATGTCAAATAAAATAATAATATAATATAATAATATGTAATAAAAAAAAGTATGCAAGGCATGGATATATAAAACCATATATTTTTCTACTTTTTTCCCTTATGTTTAATGGAAAAAGTTTTAGTTCGGTACCATATTTTAAGTTTAAGAGAAAGAGTTATATTTTGAAGCACTTTTGGTATTAATATCTAGTATGGGTTTGTTCGGAAACGTTTCGTCTACTTATATTATGACATTTATGATCCAATTAATTTATTTGATTAAAATGAAGTTTTTCACATGTATAATAATGGCTGAAGAAGGTAACATGCAACAAGCGACATTTTCACAATTTTACAAGAGAGCGAACAACGTTTTGAAGTTTTTATTTTTAAAACAATAAAGGTTTTAAATTTTCAAATTAAAAAAACTATTTTACATATAATACATACATGTATATACATATTAATTCAAGCAAAAAACTTCGACTTAATTAATCAAATCTTTGTGTTTAAAGGGCTATAAAATTCATACGTCTCGAATGAGCATGTAAAAACCATTAAACTACAAAAAACTGATATCGTGAATAGGTCCAAACATATAGGTCTTAAATGAAACATGGTACATATTAGAAAATTATGATTTTTAAGATTTATTTATCAAGTATTTAAAGTAACACTTTCCGTGCCACGTGTGCCGCTTTCGAGACATGCTTCTCTTACATGAGATTATCAAAAGTAACTTCAACGTACACGAGAGCATTGCTCTCAGAAATTATTTTCCGGTACGGAACGTGTTAAATACAAACTTCCGGAAGAAGGTATTCTGCTTTATTTTTTTCTTGGTTTTTTATATGCATGCGTGTTAAGAGAATAAAAACTATTTGTAAGAATTCTTTGAATTTTCCAGACAATCAACATACGTAAATCATTTCTAATTGCTTCTGATTCGAAAATAAATGTTCCTTGCCTATTGCCTTACTTAAATTTGCCTATGTAGAAGACCTTTTTCTAAGATTTTTCCAAAAAATTAAGTCATATTAACTATTATTACTATTAGTATCATCACTTTCGTCTTTTTAAGGAACTATTTCTTAGAACTCCTCTACCTATACAATAATTACATTAAAATTGGCATTCGAATCACTGACTGTCTACTGTAAAGTAGCAATTTAGCTAATTTTCTTAAATCTCAGCGCGAACGAACCGCAGATCAGCAGCCAGTACATTTTAGCTTGACTTCAAACGAATGATTAAAGGTAGTTGTTGTTCGGCATTAAACGGAAGTTGTGACAGCCCTCAATTACAGGAAGAAGGGCATACAATTTCGATAACAGCGTTCTATCTACATCATCGTGTATTTCTGCTTTTTGTCTTGTAATTTACTTTTTACTATTGTGTGAAATAAGAATTTCAATGGTGTTACAATTTCTATTATTTAAGAATACGTCTATTATGAAATTTAAATATAAATACGGAGCAATATTATAAATGTATTTATTTTAAACTTTACAGATGTGTATGCGCCCCCGGATACACTGGGAAAAATTGCGAGTCGAAATATATTCCTTGCTCACCTTCACCTTGTCAAAATGGCGGAACTTGTCGACAATCAAATATTTTATCGTACGAGTGCAAATGTCCACCAGGTAAGTTAATCGGAAATAAATATAGTGTTAAAAATATTTTAAAGAAAATTCTATAAATTATTCTTCTGCAAATATCTGAATGTGCAATAAATTATTACTTTTTTGCATGTGGTATATCGATGCTATTGACAAATAAGCTCATATTATTGTAAATTAATTTGTAGTTGTATAGTTTCACAACTCAGTCAATTGACATATGAAATACAGCTTTACTAACGGTATTTTGCAATACTGGCCCTTTAGCTATTGTTCAATTTTTTTTATGATGTAATGTAGCTAAATCTCATGCGATGATGATGGTCCATTATGAGAAGATTGGATTTAGATATTAATTTCGTGACAAATTCTATAATTGGACCTAGTAATTTCACCGTGAATACCAACCCGCCTAATTGTTGCCATACCCATTGACATTACTAGATGTTTTTTGTTTAATTGGTAGACGATATTTGAGTTCAAAACCCGCGGAACCTTATGAATCATCCGTTGCTACGTTATCCGCTGCGTCATCGACGCCGGAGCTGTGTGTATTAACGTAGCAATAAAAAAAACAGCATTACGTTAATGCTCCAAAGAATCGATACTTGATGTTATCATTTGGACTTTGTATAGAACAAAGCAACGCATTCAGCTTAAATCTAGGTACACAATATAAATGACATACAATTTGGTGTAAAACACCTCTCACACTTATCCTTAAGTAAATCACAGTCAGATCATAAATCTCCTGTATCTTTTTTAATGTCTGAATCGCGGAAAAAGTGAGATAACAACTCAAGTATTACAATTCTATTGATGTGGAGTTTTGTGCTTCTTGGAGAAACTCGACTGTTTAGAAAATTTCAAGCAAATCTCATTCTTTTTAAGAGAACAATACGATATAATATTTGTGGTAACAATGTAATATGTATATACGCTGTTGTTTTACTCAGTTTCAAAAAGAATAGTTTTAGTAATAGCGAAAATCTTAATGCCAGGAATTTGTCTAAATCGGTAGGTAAAATTCCCGGTGGGAAAAGTCAACTCTAAATTTTTTCGAAATTTTGCTACCTTACTTCTTGATAGTAGTTATAATACGCCCCGAGGTGATCAGGTCTTAAAAACGATTACCGACCATCATGGCTCGTGCATCACGATGAATTTTTCAAGTGAATTTATAGTGCAAAATAGCAATAGCCTTTAGTGCTGAAGGCAATTGACAATAACTGAGTGGAGGCAGATTTAGCTGTAGAGACTCACTCTTATTCCGAGATCTATTGATGTCATGCCTCTTTCCAATTTTCTTTTCTTAACGTTGTTTCTTCGAAAATAACTGCATCTATTTTTCTTTTGTCCATCTTAAGCAATCAGACCAAATTTTACAGTGTTGTCTTGCCTGTTTCCACTTCATTCACCGAAGTTGCTTCTGGATTTTTTGCTGGACATCTCACTACACGACTAGGGTCATTCGCATGTGTATGCTATATTAGCGCACCCTCTTGCTTCAGCACAGGCAGATTTAAAGGTTTCTTTCACAGTTCTTTTCTGTGTAAACATTCGACACAGAGAGCCGGTTTGGCGTGGCAGACTTCCTTTACCAACAGATATGAGACCGTGGGAAAGAACGCTTTCCATTGCCCTGTGGCTGTGATCATGCTTTAAACAGCGGAATTCGTACACATAACACACTGCCAGATATGATCCACGTAGCCATGCTAACTTAAAAACAGGCATCAGTGTGATATAGGTCTGCATTATTCTTCTGGTGCTATACAACTCCATCATAGTTGTATACAATGAAAAGATGAACGTTAACTGGATGGGCTTGATCTTTGCAAGCAATACATGCTCATAAACTACTCTTGCATTTTATGAAAAAGTGATCTTTCTTTGGACAAGGTACACACAACATGATCGAGTCATCACCACAGATCCAATAAAACAAATGAACACTTTCCAATATTATATGTGACCAGAATAACATGTGTTGCTCCTTTCTTTACTTCTAAATTAATTAAAGACAACACATTTGCGGGAAGGGTCCGTACTAGGCACATGCGAGATTTCTTCAGAAATATGTTAAGATAGCTTTATGAGTTAGGTGGTTTTATAGGCTCCGATATATGCCACATGATTTTGCTTACAGGCTCTAAGTAGTTCATGATTACATCAAACTACATGCGCCCATTTCATTTATTATTCAAAAAGTATAACATTTTCTTTTTTGAGGATGTGAGTAATTCGTGTTGGCTAGCAATTTAGAGATACTGATGAACTTTAGAAAGTTTGCATCATGTTTTTGAGATTATTCATTATTTGCTATTCATACTTCTGCTCTAACTAAATATTAAATAAATAATTTGCATTTGTACGAAAATTGAGGAATAGGTCATATCGATAAGAGAATCCGTTTCTTGGGCTTTAGCTAATGCAATTTAAAAGGTCTTTTGGCACTTGAATCTAATACTATCAAGCCCGGTTTCTGATAGCAACAGAATACTAATTATCATAAACCATTAGTAAAAAAAATTCAGGTAGATTTCTCCATTGAGATTGGAACACATATTTCTTATGGCGCTGATCAACTCAATCACTTCGTATAAAAAGTAGATGGTGCTTTAATCTAGAATCGGATTTGCACATAAAAAAATTAACTGAAGTGAACCTTGAAAAGATATTTTTTATGTACTAATATTAACCGACAAAAATTATGGCTTGAGTTTTACGTGTCATTTGCATGTGCCAGTTTGAAGGTGATCTAATTTGTGATAAACCAATTCCAGACCCATTGATTTTGATCTAACTATCTTTCAAAAAATATATCGAAAAAGAAGTATGTAGATTCCGCAAAGAAAATTCGTAGATCTTCCAAATTTTGACCCCGATCGATATCGAGCATGTGAATACGATGGTAAATGTTTTGCAAAAATGTATGGAGGATGGATCACTCCTTTTGATGTCTTAGCCTATTTCTGGTTCCAATAATTTGTGACACTTGATTCGTTGCATGATCTCTGGATGTTGAAAAGGTACTGCAGTATAATACTCTGAGGACGATTTGACAAATATTGATTACACATTTATTTCATGTTTTATTAATTTTATTAGAAGCTTTATGAATACACTTTCTGTTCCTGAAAAAAGAGTGGTTCGCTTATATAGTGTAATATCATAATTTAAATCTATACTTACACACGCTGGTGGCAAAGCGGGCCGAAGCCAAAAAAAATTACTTCCAACATTTGTCAGGTTAAAATTTCCCAATCTCTTTTCCCCACAAATTTCCCTCCGCATAAGCTGTGCTGTGTGCACCACAAGATGCATGGTCTAATTATATCTTTTTAAATATGAAATGTATGAAAATGCTTTTCTGGAAAACATTTGTCCACAAATATAATTATTGTTCTATACTCTTGGAGATTTTTTAGGAGATGCAATTTATAACAGGAATTCAACAAAAAATGTCAGTCAATGAATGAAATGATAATGATTTACAGGTTTTGCTGGAAAGAACTGCGAAGAAAATGTTGATGACTGTCCTGGAAATCTTTGTCAAAACGGTGGCACATGTATTGATGCAGTAAACTCATATCGTTGCAAATGTCCTCCGAATTTTACAGGAGAGTTCTGTGAAAGTGATGTCGATGAATGTGCTCTAAGGTAAAAATTTTGTAAAGAAGAACTTGGCCCATTATTTTCTTTATACATTATTTCTCTAGGCCTTCAGTTTGTCAAAATGGTGCAACATGCACCAATACGGTTGGTAGCTATTCCTGTATATGCGTAAACGGTTGGACAGGGCCTGATTGTAGCGAAAATGTTGACGATTGTGTAGCGGCAGCATGTTTTAATGGGGCTACTTGCATTGACGGCGTGGGGAGTTTCTATTGTCGCTGTACACCTGGAAAAACAGGTCTACTTTGCCATCTTGACGATGCATGCACCTCAAATCCTTGTCATGCCGATGCCATTTGCGATACTAGTCCGATAAACGGATCTTTCACATGCTCCTGTGCATCAGGTTATAAGGGTATTGATTGTTCCGAAGATATTGATGAATGCGATCAAGGTATGTTTTCTAAAATAATTATATTTAAGAAATCAAAATTATTTCGAAATTCCCAGGATCACCATGTGAACACAATGGAATTTGTGTTAATACTCCTGGCTCTTTTGCATGCAATTGCTCACAAGGCTTCACTGGTCCGCGTTGTGAAACCAACGTGAACGAATGCGAATCTCATCCATGCCAGAACGAGGGTAGCTGCTTAGATGACCCAGGGACCTTTAGATGTGTTTGCATGCCAGGCTTTACCGGAACTCAATGCGAAACTGACATTGATGAATGCTCTCCCAATCCTTGTTTAAATGAGGGCACTTGTCGTGATATGATCAACGGATTCAAGTGCACGTGTGCCCTTGGTTTTACTGGATCGCGGTGTCAAATTAATATTGACGACTGCGCATCACAGCCATGTAAAAACAACGGTATTTGTCATGATTCAATAGCAGGTTACACATGCGAGTGCCCACCCGGATATACTGGACTTTCCTGTGAGATAAATATCAATGACTGTCAATCATCGCCATGCCACCGAGGCAAATGCATTGACGGGGACAATTCTTTCACATGCCAGTGCGATCCAGGATACACGGGATACTACTGCCAAACTCAAATCAATGAATGTGATTCGAATCCTTGCCAGTTTGGTGGCCACTGCGAAGATTTGGTTGGGGGATACCGGTGTCGATGCTCTCCTGGGACCTCCGGCCCAAATTGCGAAATAAATGTGAACGAGTGTCACAGTAACCCATGCAGAAATGGGGCTACCTGTATAGATGGAATCAATAAGTAAGCAAATTCATTTCTAATTTTATAATCACTAATAACAAAACTGTTATTCCAGATACACCTGCAATTGTGTCCCTGGATTCACTGGAACCCACTGCGAAATAAATATCAACGAGTGTGCTTCGGATCCTTGCGCTAATGGCGGTGTATGCATCGATTTAATCAATGGATTTAAATGTGAGTGTCCTCGAGGGTACTATGACGCACGGTGCCTTAGTGATGTTGATGAATGCGCTTCAAATCCTTGCATTAATGGAGGGCGATGTGAGGACGGAGTTAGTCAATTTATTTGCCATTGCCCGCCAGGATATGGAGGTAAACGATGTGAACAAAATATTGATGAATGTGGATCCAATCCTTGTCAACATGGTGGAATTTGCCGTGATGGCTTAAATTCTTACACCTGTCAATGTATGCCTGGTTACACGGGACAGAACTGTGAAACTAATATTGACGATTGCATCAATAATCCTTGCTTAAACGGAGGCTCTTGTATCGATTTAGTTAATGGGTATAAATGTGTATGTCGTGTGCCTTACACTGGAGTTGATTGTGGTTCGAAACTCGATCCTTGTTCGACAAATCGTTGTCATAATGGTGCAAAATGTACTCCTAGTCCAAACTTTTTAGATTTCTCGTGCACGTGTACAATAGGATATACAGGACGGTATTGCGAAGAAGATATAAACGAGTGTGCAATGTCATCACCCTGCCGTAATGGTGCAACTTGTCAAAATATACCAGGGTCCTATAGATGCCTCTGTGCAAAAGGATATGAAGGCAGAGACTGCACTGTAAACACAGATGACTGCGCAACATTTCCATGCCAAAACGGCGGTACATGTTTAGACGGAATTGGCGATTATACGTGCCTATGTGTAGATGGATTTGAAGGTAAACATTGCGAGGTGGATATTAACGAGTGCTTGAGTATACCTTGTCAAAATGGAGCCACTTGCAATCAGTACGTGAACTCTTACACTTGTACATGTCCTTTAGGATTTTCTGGTATTAATTGCCAAACAAATGATGAAGACTGCACCGAAAGTTCTTGTATGAACGGAGGCACTTGCATAGATGGTATCAATAGCTATAATTGCTCATGTTTGCCAGGATTTACGGGATCCAATTGTCAATACAAAATAAATAAGTGCGATTCTCAGCCTTGCCAAAACGGTGCCACCTGCCACGAAAATGGTAATGAGTACACATGCCACTGTTCATATGGTTACACGGGAAAGCAGTGTACGGACTATGTGGACTGGTGTTCACAAAATCCATGTGAAAACGGAGCCACATGTGTTCAACGAATGAATGTTTATCAGTGCATATGTGCGGCTGGATGGACGGGAAAGTTATGCGATGTTCAAATGGTATCCTGTAAGGATGCCGCAATTAGGAAATCCGTTAATGTTAAACAGCTTTGTAATAATGGTACTTGTGAAGATTTCGGGAACTCGCATAGGTGTCACTGCCAACAAGGATATACTGGATCGTATTGCCAAAAAGAAATAAATGAATGTGAATCGCAACCCTGCCAAAATGGGGGAACCTGTCGGGATTTAATTGGTTCCTACAAGTGCATCTGCAAACAAGGGTTTCAAGGTCAGAACTGTGAACTGAACATTGACGATTGCAAACCGAACCCATGCCAAAACGGAGGAACCTGCCATGATCTAGTTAACAAATTTAGTTGCTCATGTCCACCAGGCACTCTGGGAATATTATGTGAAATAAATCAAGATGACTGTGTACCTGGAGCTTGCCACAACAATGGAACTTGTATAGATAAAGTAGGCGGCTTTGAATGTGCATGCCCTCCCGGCTTCGTTGGATCAAGATGCGAAGGAGATATCAATGAATGTCTTTCAAATCCCTGTTCCAATGCAGGGACTCTTGACTGTGTTCAACTAGTGAATGATTATCACTGCAACTGTAAGCCAGGTTATATGGGACGACACTGCGAAAACAAAGTAGATTTTTGTGCTACTTCGCCTTGTCAAAACGGAGGAATTTGTTCAACTAGGCAAACAGGGCACCATTGTGTTTGTTCTGATGGGTTTTACGGAAAGAACTGCGAGTTCTCCGGACATGATTGCGACTCCAATCCTTGCCAAGCTGGTACTTGTCATATAGAGGATGCCGGAGGATATAGATGTGAATGTCCTGTTGGCACAACTGGAATAAATTGCGAAACGGATATTTTAAATGAATGTAACCCAAATCCTTGCCAACGAGGAGCTGCATGTGAAGATAAACTTGGAGATTTTGAATGTTTCTGCCCAGAAAAGTGGGCAGGGAAGACTTGTGATCAATACGATCCGAGCTATCGCGGTTGGTATGTAAATAATCGCAGTGGCCTTGACGTTTATGCGAAAGATCTTGAGTACCAAAGAGAACAGTGTATTAAGAAGGGATGTCAGCAGAAAAAAGGAAATCATCGCTGCGATGAAGAATGCAATACGTACGCATGTAACTTTGATGGAAACGATTGCTCCTTGGGTATTAATCCTTGGGGGAATTGTACTGCGTCAATTAATTGCTGGAAAGTGTTTATGGATGGTATTTGTAATGAAGAATGTAACAACCCTCAATGCCTTTTTGACGGCCGAGATTGTGAAAAGAAGCTACAGCCTTGTAATCCCATTTATGATGCCTACTGTCAGAAACACTACGCAAATGGAATGTGTGATTATGGATGCAACAATCCAGAATGCAATTGGGATGGCCTGGACTGCGAAAATGAAAAAGAACCACCAGTGTTGGCTGACGGTGTTATTTCCGTTATAGTTCTAATGGACATCTTCAAATTTAAGGAAAAGCTTGTTCCCTTCTTGAGGGATATGGGCCATCAATTACGGACGACCCTAAGAATAAAGAAAGATAGACTCGGAATTGACATGATATATCCATGGAAAGGTAGCTCTGAAATCACTGGAATTCAGGATACACCATTTGGTAGGAAACATCACGTGGCATTCACCGAAAGGATTGGGCAATCTGGTGTTCAAGTATACTTGGAAATTGATAACAGGAAATGTGAAGAATGCTTCAATACGGCTTCGGAAGCAGCAGAATATCTTGCGGCCACAGCCTCGAAACGCACCTTGTCAAACTCTTTCCCCATCTACAGAGTCCGAGGATTGAATAACCTTGGAGAGGATAGCGATTATGATAGTTCCATTAATGTTAAATATGTCGTATTGGGGGCTATTTTAGTTTTCCTTTCCTGTCTGCTTTTCGGTGTTCTAGTCACGGCACAAAGAAAGAGAGCACATGGTATCACCTGGTTCCCAGAAGGCTTCTTTACTCCTGCTACTGGACCTAGACGACACTCAAGAAGAAGAGGTCCTGATGGGCAAGAGATGAGAAATTTAAACAAAAATCCCTCCCTAGCTTGCATGGATTCTGATATGAATATGAATTCTGGTCATATGGGACATTCACAACACTGGTCTGATGACGAGTCTGAAATGCCGCAACCAAAACGACTGCGGGTCTGTGATCAAGGTTATTCTAGCGATCACACAGTTGTAACGGATTACGAAGAAGCCGACCCTAGAGTTTGGTCGCAACAACATTTAGAAGTTGCAGATGTGCGGCCATCAATAATGACTCCGCCTGCGCATCAAGATGGAAAACACGAAGTAGATGTCCGAGGACCCTGTGGCATGACTCCATTGATGGTTGCAGCTGTAAGAGGAGGAGGAGTAGAAACCGGAGAGGATATTGATGCCACCGATGATTCAACTGCACAAGTAATATCAGATCTTTTGGCGCAAGGCGCTGAATTGAATGCTAAAATGGATAAAACAGGAGAAACACCACTCCATCTAGCTGCCCGATATGCAAGGGCAGATACGGCTAAGCGACTTTTAGATGCGGGCGCTGATGCCAATTGCCAAGATAATACTGGACGGACCCCTCTTCATGCAGCCGTTGCAGCTGATGCAATGGGAGTTTTCCAAATATTATTAAGAAATCGAGTAACGAATTTGAATGCCCGTATGCATGACGGTACTACTCCTCTAATTCTGGCTGCAAGATTGGCTATTGAAGGAATGGTCGAAGACTTAATAACTGCAGATGCAGATATAAATGCAGCCGATAATTCAGGTAAAACTGCCTTACATTGGGCTGCAGCTGTTAACAATGTGGATGCGGTCAACATATTGCTTATGCATCACGCGAACCGAGATGCCCAAGATGATAAAGATGAAACGCCGTTATTTTTGGCTGCAAGAGAGGGATCGTATGAAGCTTGCAAAGCACTGCTTGATAATTTTGCGAATAGGGAAATAACGGATCACATGGATCGATTACCTCGCGATGTAGCGAGCGAAAGACTACACCATGATATAGTACGGCTGCTTGACGAGCATGTTCCTAGAAGTCCTCAAATGATGCCCGTTACTCCCAACACAATGATAGGCTCTCCGACTACGCAGCCACAAATGATTACACAGCCCACAGTTATTGCATCAGGAAAACAATCGAAAAGTAAGAAAAAGCAAAAGCTTGGCTCCACCACGCCAAACAGTCCCGAAACAGATGCAAGTCTAAGGCGAAAACCTAGCGTTAAGAAAACATCGACCAAAAAAGGTCAACTATTAACAGATGTTCAATTATTGGATGGGGGTTTGAGCTCTGTAGAATCACCCCTCACCAGCTTGCCAAGCCCGTATGATACAGCCAGTCTGTATTCAAACGCAATGGCAGCACATCATATCGATTTAATGGGGAATAAACAACCGCCCAGTTATGAAGACTGCGTCAAGGTAAGATATTTTATATAAACGACATATTTTGTGCCTAAGTTGCTAAGCAAGAGTTTTCCTTTTATAATTTCAGAATGCCCAATCTCTGCAGTCTCTTCAGAATATGAACCTCGAGAATTATGGATATTCAATGGGTTCACCGTTTCAAGAAATGCTTAACGCGCAGCGTGCCACACAAAATGTACAAATTGGTGAGCAAGGACTTAGCCCACCCTATTCAAATCAATCGCCACCTCACTCAGTGCAGAGTAATTTGGCACTTTCTCCTCAGGGGTACATAGGTACGTATTATTAATTGATTTATTCTTTGCGCCATTTAAATATGCATTTGATTTGTTAAAAACAGGATCACCATCTCCAGCAAAATTAAGGCCAAGCTTACCGACATCTCCCACCCATATGCAAGCAATGAGGCATGCTACACATCAGAAACACGGTTCACAACAAAGTGGAAATGATCCAAATAGTAATTCGTCTGGATTTCAATCGTCCAGCCTATCCCAACAAAATTCACCAATCAGTGGTGGTTTGACATCGCCTACAATTCTCTCTTCGACACAGCAACAGCAAAACACAAATAGTGCAATATTGCCAACCATGCAGATGAACTTTGAGTTCGCGTCAGCAGGATTAGACTTAAATGGATTTTGTGGATCACCAGGTAAGTTTATTAAATATTTAATCATTTAATATATATATGTGTGTTGCATGGAGCACAAATTAGCAGGTGTATTCCAAATCTATGAAAGATTTCTTTATTGTACCTATTCACAAGAAAGGCGATGTGTCAGGCGGGTGGTCTATTACTTCAGACTTATTGTAATCTATCCCTATCCTAATTACCGGGTTTGGCAATAATCTGCAAACTGATTGTATTTATCCAGATTTCAATAAGGCTTTTGGCAAACTGTCATACACGATCATTATGCTCAGATTACAGAAACTAGAATTCCTGGCATTTACTCTTAAAATAAATTCATTCATACCTATCTGATAGATCCTATCAGATGCTTCTTCTTGGTTTTCAACCTAGGATCATAGAGACCACATCTGGGGTGCCTCAGGGTAGCCATCTTGGTCCTGTTATTTTTTTCCTTAATTATTTTTTAATTAATTTCCTATTAATTATGCTGTTTGTAAAGGTAATTCCATGCTTGATGTCATTAAACGCTGGTCCAAGGAGTTGTCTAACCTTTGGATTTCTTTACCTTACCTTTGCTGTTGAAATTATCGCGTCAGTGTTTTTTTAATTCATGCTTCTTTTTATTTGTTTTATTATTCGATCTTCACCCATATTCGTCCATATTATCTCAAATTTCAGTGTAGATAGAACGTACAATTTTTTTCGCTCGGATACTTCTTTTAGGAAACATTCACACCTCTGAGTCATGTTTCAAAACAATTAATAGCTCTTCGTTAAATATGTCCTTTTAAAATCTTATGAAATCCGATGGTGAGATCTTAACATTGGCCTTAGCGAAGCAAAGGATCTACTAATTTGGAATTTTGATTGTTCTCAGGAGTATTGTTAGTGGAGATCGGTATACGCTGAGATATTTCAAAGAAGAACACATTCTAATTTGGTTTTGCAATTTTGATGCTCATTTGAATCCCTGCCGGAAAATCTTCTAATATTACTGTCATTTTTACAATATCAGAGAACTTCACTTATCAGGTTTTCTAAGAAGAAATTTAAAGTTTTTGAGTTACAGAATTTCACGTCTATTATTAAGTATACTAAGGCCGTGTGTCTAGAAATTCAATTTGTTCTTTTTTGAACTCATATTACAGACTATTATAAGAGTTTTACTTTTCATATTTTACTAATAAAATACTTTTCAGATTCGTTTTCAGGCCAGATGAATCCGCCATCAACTCAAAGTTCGAATCCATCAACAACACCTTCAAATTCTTCACCGTCTTCTCAAAACGTACAGTCATCATTTTATCAGTACCTCACACCACCGAGCCAGCATTCTGGCGGACAAACACCCCAGCATTTAGTACAGACTTTGGATAGTTATCCAACTCCTTCACCAGAATCACCGGGTCACTGGTCAAGTTCTTCTCCACACTCGAATTCCGATTGGTCAGAAGGGGTTCAGTCTCCAGCCAATAATAATCTGTACATAACCGGTGGACATCAAGCGAACAAGGGCTCCGAAGCGATATATATTTAATAAAGTGTCGATTGGGAAAAGAAAATGTGCAAAAGTTCCTTATTTTGTCGAAGTAAAAAATAAAAAATAAAAATACATATATTTATATATACCTTAGGAATCGATTCAAAGGTTGGTGTAATCGACTTGGATCCTTTCTAAAAAGACGCACACAAAATCAATCGAACGACTGAACTCTAAATTGTAGATTTTCAGAAGTAATTTTGTTTTAATGGATTATCGCCCCCAATGGTACTGATAATTGTAATTTTAATATTGTGTAGAATTTTGTGCTATACAGAATGTTTTAAATTAAGGACTATGTTTTAAAGTATTTTAACGGTTAGGCTTATAGTAATCAATACTCCTGGAAATTTGGAGAGCTTTAAGGAATTTTGCATTTTATAACATTCGGTGTCACAGCCTAAGTACTCTCTTTGAACTGCCAGTGCAAGAGCAAACGGTGTATTTTTTTACTGCTCATGCATTATTTTATTTTGTTTTTTTCCGAAACGCGTTTGACTGCTAATAAAAGCTTTAAATTATGCTCTCTTATTATATTAAAATGCCATAATGAAGAAATTTCTCTACTGTGTCGCAGAATCTCGTTGGGTTTGCGATTTATTTTTAATACGAAAGAATTATCGTAATTGGTTTGAATCTCTCTATTTTTTTTTACATATTTCGACAGACATTATTGCACTAAGTGCTATTCAGTTGTACAAAAGGACAAGTTCATTTTAATTATTTTGTGATTAAGGGGAACATGTGTCTTGTACACACATTACGATTAATTTAGAGAAATATTCGTTTATCGGTAATGAACGGACAATTAATTCCATTGAAATGAAGCGTTTTTTTTCATTTCTCTGTGTAAATTGCAAACAATTGCTTTTATTTTCAAAAAAAAAACATCTCTTTCCTCACATTAAACCTAAAAAAAGACAAAAAAGTGATAACTTCGAAATTTTGGTTAAGTAGATTAAATGCCTGTATATTTTTTTAGTTCGTAAGTTGCAAGTTTACAAATCAAAAGACAAAATCTGAATATCACGAGTTTTATAAATGCATAAACATTTCCATATCATGCACTAGGTTACGCTCGTCCTTTATCTGAGGTAAACGAATCATCTTTTGTATAAAGTACTTTAAGGACTAGTTTCGATTAAGCGGTAAAATTATTTCTTAGCCAAGTTTTTTAAGTAAGTAAAGTGAGTTATTTTAAATATTATATATTTTATTATTTTTTTATTATTATATTCTATTATTTGTTAGGTGCAGACTTTGTAAACTATTATTTAGTAGTTTTGACTACTTGTATTGTAATTGTAGGCATTTTTAATTCCAACAAATGAAGTTTTATTGTACTTTATAAGAAAATTTGCGTTTTTACATTTTTTTTCACATATTTTTCTATCCTTTCCTTTGAATTACAATTAGCCATCAATTGGCTATGAGCGATTTACGTTTTACGCGACTTTTAATAAAGCTTTTCACATTTATTCTTTAATTTGGAATAGTTTCTGATTTTTATTAAAATCTCTTCAATTTCGAATTTGAAAAATAATGGAAACGGTGATTGATTCTCTATGAACTCTATTAAATCTGACTAAGTTGACTGTTTTTATTGTATTTATTATATTACTGCTAAAAACATTTCCCTAATTGCAGGAACAAGCAAACCATAAAACATTGGACACTTGAATTGAATTGAAAGGCAAAGTATCGGGTTGAATGTAGGCGTTAAAATTTTTCAAACAAAGTAACTAGCTTGGACAATTACAGCAATTGGCGTTATTTGCTAAAATCTGATAATTTCTGCAATAACAAAATTCGGTTATTTTAAAAATTCCCCTATTTTGATTGTCAATTTTGCTCTTTGATAAAATTCGCATTTTTTCGAGTGATCTTCTTCAGTTAAAAACTCAAAGAAAATTTTACAGGAAAAAAATGTGCCGCCGGCAAGTTCTTCCTCATTTTTCGAGTACGGGAACACCTTATACATTTAAATGTTTTTTTCTATCTTTAATTTTTTAAGAATTTCAAACTGAAAAACATTGGCATTTTTTCATCTTCGAGTAGTGGAATGCATGGGGATATTATTTTGATCTGGTAACGATGTAATAATCGGAATTGGGTCCATTTATCTCTCCTTTGTTTGGATTTCGATTTCGATTTCTACTGGAACAGTGGAAATATATCCATTTCTTTCATTAATTGGAATTAGAAGGAAGATCAACACAACCAAAAGTAAACAAAGGGGAGTCTTATTGGGGATAGCAACGAATTGACGTTTACTTTAGGCAGCGGATTAGGATGTAAAATGCTGGGAAAATTTGATATTTTCATAAAATCAAGAAACTTGTTCTATACGAAAGTACGATCTTCCTGTGGATGGTGACAGACGGTAGAATGGTAAAAAAGCTGCAAGGATTAAGAGGTTCCAGGCATGCGGAGTTGGAGTAGAACTATTAGGCGAGGAGGTCTGTAGATAAAAACAAATGTTGCCTCCAGCAATGTCTGACATCACTGTGATCTAGGCTTAATTTGCTCTTTTTGTGTTCGCAGGAACTTGATTCAAGTCGACTTGCAGTCTTGCAGAGGAAGGGTTTGAAGACAACAAAAATGTGATCAAGGCGTGAGAACTCCACTGGGGCTTCGGCGATCAATTTCCAAAGCCATCCTGCACCTTTATTGCTATGCTGTGCACCGCAGTATTACTGAAAAACCTGTCGAGGTAAGCCACTTCTTACCACATCTACACTGCCTGCTTTCTCGTTTTTAAATTTCTTTTTTTTAATATGATTTTCTTGGTATAAATTCTTTTCTCATTTTCAGATCCTTAGGACCGTAGCAGAGGAGCCCTCCAAAGATTGCATCTACTCAAATTATATTGTAAAGTTGAAAAATAAAATGAGTTTCAACAAATTTCTATCTTTCATTTTGAATCCTTGAGTGTTTCTGAAAAGTAATACTGAAAAATTTGCCACATGTCAGGCATGCAAAACGTGCGTCAGGGCAAAAATGTCGAAAAAAATTTCTGTGTCGGCCTGGAAGTTCGTCTTGGGCTTCCAATATTGTAGGGGAAGTATTCACTTCCAATGGAAAAAGAGGGGAAATATACGCCTTCATTCCAGAAAATTTGCCTGCTACCGATCATGGTCCCCTGGTATTTTTCGAGATTTTGGGTTTTTAGCCAAATTTTGCAAAAACACCCGGGGATCATAATCGACAGTAGGCAAATTTTCTGGTTGTTTTTCTTACTATTGACAGCACGCCGAGCGACATCTCTTTTTACAAGAAAGTACCATGGGTCATGAAAATGCCAGAAAACTCCAAATTAAACGAAAATTTTCAATTGTTGAGCTTTATTTATTAAAAAACTAGACATTTCTTAGCTTAACTTTAAAACATCTCAGATTTAGTTGGCAAAAAGAGTTTAAAATAGACACAAGAGAGGAATTCTTAGCACAAAGTAAAAATTTCGTCCTATCCTGGAGAACTGCCAATTTACAGAAATGTAGGGAATCACTCTTCGGCCAACTGAAGTCAGATCGCATTTTTGTCCATAAACACGAGGAGGGTTGCTCATCAAATTTAGCATGTGCGGTCCCCAGAATCCTTGCAGCTGTCTTATCATCCTACCGTCTGCCACCATCCACAGGATTTCTGCAAAATATAGAAAATCCAAATCAACAAGAGACACAACACAAAGGAAAATATTGCAAACATACAAATTCTGTTTTTTTGTGGATAAAGTCAAACTTATCTTTTCTAAAATCGTACTTTCCTATAGAACAGGTTTCTTGATAATACAAAATATGGAATTACTCGGCGTTTGAAGCCTAAAATGGCAAATTTTTCCACGCACTTCACGTTCATTTTTTACAGCGTCCTTATAAACGGTTGGCTCTTCGGATCGGTTTTTTCTGCTGGATTATCTCCCGTCAAGGCGCCTTTATCTTTTTCACGTCTTTCGCATGCTGCTCCCACCCACAGGAAGGAAATCTGTAACAACAAGAAAAAATTCGATTAACCCGAAGCACAAAACAAGGGAAAGAATTTAAAAACACTCAGAAATTTTCAAATTAGTTTAAACTGCTTCAACAAATATTTGAG
>QYTT01092606.1:21929-67298 GCA_006980735.1 Dasypogon diadema
GGCGTTTGAAGCCTAAAATGGCAAATTTTTCCACGCACTTCACGTTCATTTTTTACAGCGTCCTTATAAACGGTTGGCTCTTCGGATCGGTTTTTTCTGCTGGATTATCTCCCGTCAAGGCGCCTTTATCTTTTTCACGTCTTTCGCATGCTGCTTCCACCCACAGGAAGGAAATCTGTAACAAGAAAAAATTCGATTTATCCGAAGCACAAAAGTTCTTACAACAAAATCTCCTACAAATCTTTGGGTCCATTTTTTCTGCTGGATTGTCTCCCGTCAAGGCGCCTTTATCCCTTCAACGTCCTTCGCACGCTGCTCCCACCCACAGGAAGGAAATCTGTAACAACAAGAAAAAATTCGATTAACCCGAAGCACAAAACAAGGGAAAGAATTTAAAAACACTCAGAAATTTTCAAATTAGTTTAAACTGCTTCAACAAATATTTGAGTTTTCTTACATGGTCAGCTCTTCGGATCCGTTTTCTCTGCTGGACTGTCTCCCGTCAAGGCTCCTTTATCCTTTCACGTCCTTCACATGCTGCTCTCACCCACAAGAAGGAAACATGTAACAAGAAAAAATCCGATTAACCCGAAGCAGAAAACAAGAGCAAGTATCTGAAAACACTCAGTTTAAACTGCTTCAACATATATTTGAGTTTTCTTACATTTTTTTATGGTCTAGGCAGGCTCCGAACTTCCCGCATCGGGGACTCTAGACAACCATCCGTCCATCCCCGATTTAATGGCTAAGCGTTGCCATTAAACGCCAAGGTTTATTTTCTTACATTCATGCTGCTGCAATCACAAGCTTCCCCAAAATACACCTTTTTTATCTTTAGGCGAAGGAATGCTTCTTCCGAGATGATTTTCCAGCCTATGATGTGGAAATATTTTTCTACAAAGAATTGGGCAATTCTCCAAAAAATTTCTTGAATTCAATTAAAACAATACTCTGCGGTATGTTTTTGTCGTCAAATTAGATTACTGTCGTATGTGGTATATGAAAATTGCTAATTAAATAACTTTCAACTTGCTAGACACTCTTCTCCAATATGGCGTCCCTTTGTTTTAAACTGATCCATTCCTGGCCAGTCAAGAACTTCCAATTTGAAATTTGGCTCTAGCCTGAGTGAGACAGAAACAGTTTCCTTTCCAAAGGCGAAACCAGAGTGGAAAGGTTCTTATTTCCATGGTGGAAAGGAGAATTGGATCTTCTTTTTTTCTATGGTCAGAACAGTTTTCTTTGTCTTATTTTTTATTATTTTGAAATGGTTTAAATTATATGTAAACAATCATTTAATCATTTACATGAGCCTAGAAGAGTTTCATTTTTATAACTATTACCGGAAAATAATGTTTTTCTTGTTGACTGGTTTCGGGGATTAGTTGCGTTTTAACTACTGTCCTTTGAAGGTGTGTTTTGTATTATTTTGATAGCTTTATTTGTCAGGGGTATATTGTCCAAACCACAAATTAGAATTTTCTGCCCCTGATTGGAGCAATTTTTACCAAGTGATAGATTATAGGGCGCCCTCCACTAACGCGGATATAACAAATTTGATCACAATTACAAATAAATTAGTTGGAGAGGAAAATTTGTTTTGTACTTCACCTCATTTCACATCCTGTCCTATTTTTTCATAAAAATTCAACTTTTTCCTGTAGACATAAAAAAATCTGATTTTCTTCTGTATCCAAATTCAAAATAGTCGAAATCAATTTGGATATTGTACTAGAACACTGTAAATGACAGTACCACTTATCGAAAATCAAAATGTCGGCATGTCAGCCGTCAAGTCAAATGACACTTGAGGAAAATGTAAATTAATTTTGTGAAATGTGTGGGATGTTTATATATTATTATAAGAAACAATAGAGTAATAAAAACTAATTCGGAGGACAGACTGTGGCCAGCAAAATGACCTCAACTCACAAAAGTGGTATGTTGTTCGTGGGAGCGGATTTCACTGATGTTATGATAGATGTGTCCAAGAGCCTCCCAGAAGTTTTCAGTTTTGATTTTACATATTTTCCGGTGAATAATTCCATGTGCATTACATGAAATAAAGTCTATTAGAATATGTGTTATGTTGGCTATCTTATCAGTGATCAGTTAAACAGCATTAGAGGTAGTTATTTCCGCACCTGCTGTTGTGCAGAATTTCCATTTTCATTTGATCTAGACTAGACGGGTTCTGTTCTGGTATATATTGTTGATTGGGTTGTTTTTTAGTGATCCTCTCAGATTACGAGACCGCACTTTTTTCGTATTTAGTTTGTCCGCGACTGTTAAGAAACCTACCATGACTTTGGAGTGACTGCTGCACTGAGCCAAGTGAGAGCGTTATTAAAACTTGGGTGATCACATGCAAAAATTTTTAAGGCGATATTGGATAGAAATACCTGATGGGCTTAGTCACTCTCATGACATAACGAATTCCATGGATCTTCATGCCTAGTGGGAGTGAAGTCACGGGTCATTATAAGTCGTTTTTGTTATCTATCTAAGCAAATGAGGGGAAAATATTTAGCTCTTAGCGCATTATTCTGCATGATTTGTTGTGAATTCGTGCTAATTTATATTGTGGTGAATTGGTTCATTAATTTAATATCAGGTATAATAAATAAATTATTTCCAACACTTGTAATCTGTGCCTAAATAATGTGTACTTAAATAGTGTAGGTTTGTATACAGTTCCTTGGCTCTGCGATCCCTTTACTATTCCAGAGAAAAGGGCGTAATCTCCTGACTTAAACTGGTAGTAAATACACTAAAGAGCTAGTAAAAAAAAGTCGCAGAAAATGATTATTTTTGTGTTTTATATTTTCTTTTATAAATGGTAAGGCGTTGTCATTGTTGTCTCTAGATTGCTGGTGTATATACTTCTGTAGATACGCAGACTAACAGATTAACAGCATCTTTTTAATTTTGGTTGAAATTTTATTTTTGTAATATCCGTTCTAGATTATGTGCCAGAATTTTACTAAAATAAGAACAAATTCTAAAGAAAGACAGCCACATAAAATTTGTTGAAAAATTTTCATCTTAGCGTCTATTGAAAAAGAAAACTGTAGTTGGTATCAATTTTTTATCGCTTGCAGCTAATTTCATAGGAGCCCCTATTTCACTTTTTTTTTTAAATATCCCAGAAATATGTTAATAAGAAAACCCTATGAAATTTCTATTCTACATTTGTAATATATCATAAATTGGCACTGGTAGCACGTAACTTTTTTTTACTAAACACGAATCAACTTCTTCATGCTGAATAAGAACAGAAATTGTCATTAAAAAATTACCGCGTGTTTCAGCTATGGAAATTGTTTAAAGTTAATTTGAACCAAGATACGTGCTTCCTATTCTGTACAAGTTGTTACTTCTTACGAAAATTCAGTGGGTTTTCTAAAAATATGCGACAACTGCAAGTAACCTGTTAGATTGTAAAACAACAGATAACAGTTTGGGGGAAAATTCCCAGCAGCTAATGGAACAAACATAATTTCTTCGCATATATCGCTGCAATTTATTTTCCTACAATTCACATATATAAATTTAATATTAAATTTCAACCAACCGCGCATTAATAAACTTATTATCTCTCTCAGTACAAAATATAATTTGAATTTGATAAGGGGAAGCAGAAAAAAATGATAATTACTTGAGATTTTAATGTAAACTGTAGTAAATATGAACAAAATAGTATTTGGGGAGATTGCGTGAATGTTTTGACATGGGAAACATGGAAGCACGAGTTAACTAATGAAAATCTTAACACTTGATTTACTGACCACTCAAAAGGACTTTTATAACAATTTTTGGTATAAAGCTTATTGTGTGGTTTGCTCAGTCATTTTACTCTTTCTATCATGTTTCCATATAAATTTTTTAAGATCCTCTTTTTTGCTCAATTACTGCTTTTCTAAAATGCATATGAAGTTACTTATTATACTGTGACTAGTTATTTTGCCTTGTAGAGAAATTTGTCTTTTGTTTCTTTGTTTTTAGGATGCCCTGAGTTATTGAACATTCTCCTATTTTTTACAATTCGAAGGCATTTGTAAAATGCCTAAGTAATTCGCTAATTTTATAATTTTTACACCATTCTGTAGACATTGTTAGATCATTGTAACTCCTTGTAACGAAATCGCTGTTTCTTTCCCACCATTGACCTTGCCCTAGTAGGAGGTGAGAACCTGCAGAAGTATATTCTGTGAAAGGTAATCTCAAGAAACTCTAGTGCATACTCCACTTGAACTTACTATCCAATAGTTACTCCAAGATTGACGTAAAAGACATAACTGTTGCTTTTTGCGGGTTTATCTTATACCCATTGTTTTCGTACCATTCTTTAAAAACACTAAACGCAGGAAGCATGATATCTATAAGCTTGTGGCCGCATTTGCTCCGTATGCATTTTTTCTCAAGATCGGGGGGACAACCCTATGATGCATACAATATAGCTTAGGTGGAGTGAAAATATGTAAGAGGAGATAGGGAAATTTTAACCTGACAAATGTTGCAAGTAATTCACAATTTTTTTGGCATGAAATTGTTACTGTGCCTCAGTGGTTTCATAAGTACAATTCTTGTCAGTAGAATTGCATCAACCATGGTACCCAGGTAAATCGCCGCACCCTGTCCAGGATTCGAACCCACGCTCACAGAGAAGAAAATCTGCACACGTGCGTCTCAGCCTGTTGCAAGATTAAGCCACAATTTTTTTGGCAAGAAATTTTACTGTGGAATATCTTATTGGCTTCACAAGTACAATTTTTGTCAGTACCACTGCTACTCGCACTGGTACTCACCGTGCCCTTTGCAGAAATCGAATCTACGTCTACAGAGGAAAAATTTGCAAAAGTGTACCTCAACCAGCTTGGCCATCCGCTTGGTTTCGTAACAAATCCCTTTCAATTTGAGCGTACGAAAATCTGTAATATTTCTTTTAACTGTGTTTATAATCCCTTAAATTCGTTCTTTATCAGCAATGTTTTTTTAGGAACTTTATTGTTGTATCACAAGCAGTTTTTTGTGAGCCATACCATAAAATTTTCAACCGTTCAACACAAAGCAAGAACAAACCACTAACAGAAGTCAAACAGTATTGACTTGAGAATTTCTATATTTGCTTACTGACTTATCATAATTTTAAATGTCCGGGGTTATATTTAAAAAAACAAATTATATAAATTGTTATCATAAAAACTTGATCCAAATCTCTTTATTGGAACCTTTAAACTTTATTTGTTCAAGTAGAATCTTCATTTCTTGTTGTTGTTCCGATAGTGTTCTTTGTTTGCTGTCTAAATTAAAATTCTACCTCTACCATCTCACAATACTCCTAAATATTAGTTCTGAAATTTTTTAACAAAATATGCGAGAATATCGTTTCCTGTGACTTCCTCCACAGCGAATATTTTTTTTCGCGTTTTTTTTGGTAATAATTTACAAACACATTCTAATGTTCTAATATTTAGTGTAGGATTAGCATGAAAACAGCCGCTGTTGTCGCACCACAAAATTACCTATAAATCTAATGAAAGCTTTGATTCCATCGATGTGAAAATCTAGATCTGTTTGTCGATTGCTGAGACAATTTACATGCATATGCAAAAACATGTTTTACATTAAAATGGTAAGCATGTAATTAGCAAAACACTTGAGTAATCTAATTTGCGACACTTGCGTATAAGTTTTCAATGTGGAACTGTAGATATTAAGCCGCATTCGCTTAATGCTTATTACCGAGAAATTCATCAATAAATTTATTTTTAAAAAGCGAACGTTACTTGGTTTTATTTTAAGAATATCCTCAAGATGAAGATGTCAAGTTCATAAAGGCAACATATGATCTGATGTTTTACTATTTCGTAGTTCAGTCGTTACGAAATAGTGAAAAATTTTTGTGAGACTCAAAGAAACGGACAATTTACCGAATGCCCAAAATTAAAATGTGTTGTCATCGTTTGTGCGGTGGGCGATTGATCTAGTAAGTCTTTTAGTTCGGCGCCGTGCATTCGTTTTAGTTACGTGCTGCTTTCTTTTTCTTGTGTCGTGCATTTTTCTTTACTTTTAAATAGAATTTTAATGCCTGAATATGATGATTCTTTTTTGGAAATATGTGAGCAATTGGAGAAGAAAAGGTTGAAATCGTATTCACTTAAAGGCAACCGGAAATCAAAGTATTCCAGGCATCGTTTTCGTTTGAAAGAAAACACCCGAAGTAAGAAGTTATGTGGCACTAAACACCGAAAGTGAAAGGAGCCAAGACAACATTTTTTTTTGTTTAAAGACATAAACGATGTACATTATAATTTTGCAAGCTATAATATTTGGTTGTAGTGTGAAGTAGCACGTGCTTCTACATTTTTATTTAAAAAATATACTTGAGAAATGTACTTAAATGTTTCTTGGTCTCTCTTACTTTGATGCTACACTAGTGCATGCCTTGAATTCATTTGAATATGTTTGTGATTTTTTCAGCTACGTACTTACTTATTTTGACGAGAAAGTGTATTCTTGTGGACTTTAGTGAATCGTTTTAATTGAAGTTTTCCTCATGTGCATCTCTTTAAAAGTAAAAGTCTCTTTTTAATGATAAAATGTCAATGCCACTTGATTGAAGATAAAAGCAATTGTCCGGTTTTCTAGCTTAAAGCAAAATAATTCCTCGAAATATAAATAATTTGGCATTTAATAAATTGCTACTGCATTCATTTAAATTTAAGGTCTCAAATTATCTTCGATTAGAGAATTGTTTTATGAAAAACATGTTTATCTGAGATTGTGAAAAATAATTTTAAACACGTAGAAAATATAGGTGTTCCACAATGATTGTTGTGTAGGACACAACTATCACTTATTGCGGGTTTTTGGAAAACAATTTAAGTGTTGAATTGTTATTTGGGGAGAAATTGTAAAAAATTTGCCGACATTTTATTTCGTATCGTGAACTCGAGAGCAGAATAAGATCGATATATTGAAGATTGAAGGAGAACCTTGGACTATTTGTTATCATTTGAGAGTTCAGCTGTGTTTATCAGTCTTATTCTAGTGAATGTATAAACTTGGAAAATACTTATTTAATCAATATATAGTATGGGAACAATAAAAAAGAAATGTTTAAAAATTATTTAAAGTACACATTGAGATCGTGAAAACTGAGAAAATCAATATGTACTTCAACAAACCTCAATTACTTTCCAAACGATGTACAAATGAAGAATGTTTGTGTGTCCATTAGAGCGTTTTCTAAACTTCTTCGTCTGCAAGAAGATTAAACAGTCTGTAAATTTGCTCTTGATAGTTTACCATTAAGTTCAGCTTCATTTTATACTTTGAATATAAATCTTAAAAAATGTAGGAAAATGCTGATTATACACGAGAAGTGAAATTGGAAATATTTACCAATTGTTTGATTTTCTTTTGTTCAAGTTGTCAATCACCGATTTTGAATCCAAACCGTGAAGCGAATTATTGAGTTTGGCTTACCTTACTTAACTCCACTGTATAAAAACTTAACAAGGTCAGCGTAGAGCTAACTTTCAGAGAAAGTGAAAAATTAGTTGATGACGAAAATTGGATTTTTTTTTTGCATGGAACTGAATATAGAATTTTTTGCTACATGATTAGATTTTTAAAACAAATAAAGTGATTATCTAATTTTACTATGTTTAGTTAAAATATAAATTGAATGTATCACGTACCAACTTCAAGGCCAATTCCGTGCAAAATGTTATTGTTTTTCTTTCAGTTTAATTCTTCTCTCTTTTGTGATAAAGTTTTATCTTTACTCAATTCTAAAATATTTCACACATGTTTCCTGTCTACTGTGGTCTCGCATTTTTAAAATCATAATATAAATAAAATTTACAATGAAAAGTGAAATCCACAAGGAACACTCGTAATAAGATCTAGGTGCAGTAATATTGCAGAGACCTTACTAAGTTAGCGAACCGTGCTTTAACCGCAGGTGTTATTTTATATTCTGTAGTAATTGGGAAATGCATATGAATTTTTAACCACTTTTTCTGTTTTTTCTTTTTCCTTATTGGACTTATTTCGCAAGGTTTTCTTCGTGTTTCAGGCACAGTCTTCCAATTTTAGTTTGCACGACTAATAATACCGTTCAACCGTTCTGGTATGCCAGCTCTTCTGTGGAACCTTAGTTCAAAACCTTTTTATCAGACCCAAATTATTGGCAACGTGTGATCGGCAATATTTATAATATTTATTTCAGTGAAACCTCCAACCATTTTTTTATAATTTCTTTCAGTTCAAAACACAAAGGTAGTTCGCTGCTACATATATAAAGTGGATATATAATGAAAATAAAATCAATATAACTTATTTTCGTCAAAAAATGTTTTCATTTTTGATACGGCTGTTATTATCTTTCTTCTTCTTATTACCTTACAGATAGAAGGATACACAAATTGAATTTCTTTTGTTCTGAATAGGTATACTTACCCAATTTTGATTTAATAATTTATATCAATTTTTAGCTTTATTTAAAGCACAAATGCATAATTCTTATTTCTTAATAAATTTACAGACGGAGTTAGCTCTCCTTCTACACCTAACTCATCGACTGGATCATCATCAGGACATAAAAATAGTTTAAAAGGAACGAAATTAGCACGAAGAGCACGATCCTTCAAAGACGATCTCTTCGAGAAAATTTCACAGATGCGAACACCAACGAATACACTGGGGAGGTATTTCAATTCATATTTGAGTAATTGAATTGCTTTACTTATGTGGCATTTTAGGTCCCATTCTCCACATAGTCCAAGGAATAAGAATATAAAACCTCACCATGAGGAGACTACAAACTCACAGTCACTAGAAGTTCATGTTCGTCACATTAAAAATGCTCTAAAACATTTCAAAGATGTCATTTCGAAAAAGAAACTGGAAGTTTTACCAGGGAATGGGACAGTTGTTTTAGAATTGATTGCTGGCATGTATACAGGTAAGCTTGCCTTGGCTTGCCTTGGCTTGCCTTAGCTATTCGATGGAAGTTGATTATTTTGCCTTTTTGTAGCTATTCAGTCGCATACTCTCAATGAGAACAGTAGTACATTGATTTCCGCAACAACACAAGTATATCTAGCTCTTGGTAAACTGATTAAATTGTGTGACGAAGTTTTGCTTTGTGAAGATGAAAATGAATGTCCATCGCTTAGTAATGAAAATGTTAAGGAAGTAATTGACCTAGTCGAAAATGCAGTTCAAGTAAATGATATTAGTTACACGCTTAAGATTTTCTGAAACAAAATCTTCCCCATTTTAGAACTTAGTAAATATAGCAAATGAGAAAATCAAGGAAAAAGACAATGCACTTAATTTTGCAGCTGCTAATAATTCTCCGAACACTTTAAGCAGACCGTCAATAGATGTAGCAGGTCAAAGGACATCTTTACCCGACATTCCTTTAACACCAAAGTGAGACGTTTCAGGCTAATATTGCCACAATTCCACTAATTAACTCCTATTTCAGAGAACGTGATATTTTAGAAAAATCTGTTTCTAATCCAATTAGAACATCACACAGCACAGAAAGTATTTTACGAGATTCTAGTCCACCCCCAAAGCCGCCTCTTCCGAATCGGTAAAAATATTTTGTTTCTATGAAATTCGAAAATTCATGCAAAAATTAACAGATCAGGCAATCCTCCCCCTTTACCTCCCAAAAGGCGAAGTCAAACCAATCAGAATAATACAACGAATGAACAAGAATATCAGGCAGATTCTTCATTACTTGGATACGGTGTCGATCAGTATGTTAAAATTTTTGTTTTTTTAGGTAATCAGTAATTAAATATTGTTTCAGTTTGTCTATGAGATCTCGATCGCCCGATGATAATTCTAGTCTATTAAGCGCTAGTGCTGGATCACTAGATTCTGCTTTTAATCATTCAAAAGAAGAAGAAGAATTGAAAGCGCTGGTAATGGATACTTCCCTGGAGGACCAGTTTTTAGAAGATGATGTGGAAAGGTTGTTTGCTCAAAGTAAGTGTATCTAAAAATTTGTAAATATTCAGATTGAATTAGTTTTTGATTACGAATATGTAAGGTTAGCCTGATTTTGAGTATTTCAATTTAAAATCTGATTTAATATAAATTACATTTGATGAGAGTTCCAAAATTACTATAGAAGAATACATAAACGTTTTGGGACTTGTTCAAACGAGTTTTTTTATATTATGGCGAATCAATAAGTTCCCACACTGCGTTAATAAAAAAATAAAACTTTTCAGAATTAAGTTAAGTTGGAATTTATGCACTAGTTCGACACATTTCTACAAGTTTCGAAGTCACTAAATTTGACCCTAGATCGAAATGAAGTAAGAGGGCAAGTTTGGGAACTTTTTGATACATAAAAGTAAACTTCACAATCAAATTTTGAGTACCTTATTATCTTATTTTTCAGTAATATATAGCATGATCATTACGTAGCACATATTATTTTTGTGGTTAAGATACTTTGGTTAATTTGTTGTTTTTTTATAAGCTAGGCTGTTAGTACTATAATATTTCGTAAGATTAATTAATAATAAGATTTACCTCAGATTATAAAATAACAATTTTGGCTTCTTGTTGTATTGTACTAGTTCAATAGTGCTCAAAATTTTCTATGTGTTTTAATAGAATCTCAATCAAAGAAAAGGAGTTTGGATAAAGATATTTTACCAGAGGAGAATACTTCGAAAAATCATAGGCATTCCAATGAATCGGGTCTGTTCCAGTTTAATTTTTATTACTCCGTTTTAAAAAAGCATAGAATCTGTTATATGTAACATACATTGCACCATATATTTTTTGACACTTAAATGCTTTCTTTATGTCCTCATGTTGCTTTCAGTGCTCTTCATGCTTATCTGTAACTTTGTGCACTTATTGCATTTAAATCTTTCATGAATGAATTTCATAAGTCGTTGCCATTTACAGGTTTCGCGTCTATGCAATCTATACGGGCAAGTATGCAAAGTGTATCAACAAAACGATCATCAGAACAAAGTATGCAATCTCATAAATCCAGCATAGCTAGCAGCACAGACTTAAGTAGCATACGAAAATTGGATGCACTGACCAACGAAAGCATTGTGGACCAAATTAATTCTTCGAGTCAACATAAAATATCTACGTTTACGAATCAGTCATTTTCGAGCGCAGAACGCAATGTTATTACAAGTTGCAATTATACGAAATTATCAAGTAATGAAAATAATAGTGTAATTAGTGGCGAGTTGCATGATGTTTCTTCTATCGCATCTGAAAAATCATCCAATAAAGAGATCAGCGTTAAGACTATTAGTTCTATAAGCAAGAACAGCAGTGTAGATATTATATCGGATGAAGTGTTTTCTACGCCATCATCAAAATCAATACCACCTGCTTTGCCAGTGAAGACACGAATTCGGAGCACACATAAAGAAAGGCATCTTTCACAGTATGATAATGTTGAGGAAACAGATAATATATTAAGGTAAATGCTGAGAAAATTTTAACGTAACCTAAAATTTACAAGGAATTTTTCAGTTCCCTATCCAAAGATGAAGTTCCTGAGCTGCGACAATATTCATCACTACACTTACAAACCAAACACCAAAGTTTAATAGAACCAAGACGGATAAATGCAATCGCAAGTAGTGAACAGCCACCACCCTTGCCAATGAAGAAAAAACATAGTAAGTACTAAGCAATTTTGAATATTTATCATGTCAGGCCATAGATATTAAATTTAGCAAACGAAACTTCAATCAAATTAAGAACTACTCTAACGTGGATTTGTTTAAATAATTTAGTGTTTCAAAGTGTGGCATATTCGGGTAAGTTGAACTGGGATGTTTTAGAGTTTTTGAGGCTTCAGTTCAAAATTTATTTGGCAAATAATAACTGCTTTGTAATATGATTTTACAATACTTAAAATTATTTGAATTTGAATTGTCACGACCATTGTCATCATGTTTTCTACTAAATTTAGGCTCACACAATAAATAGGTACACTTTTTTCCAATGGTGACATGAACGGCATTATGTCACGTGTTTTGAACCAACTTACCGATGCCACTTGTTATTTTACATTCTTCGTTTAAATTTTTTCTCTTATAATATTTTTATGGGTTAGGCAATGATTGTGACTAACTCTTTTTTGCATAGCGTCCTAAACTTTTAGGACAGCTTTTGTCAGTCGAATAATATAATCAAATGGAAGAAAGATGACAATTTGTTCATTTCACTGATAAAGTCGTCAATTTATTTTCACCTTTAAATCAGTTGTATATTTTTCATACTCAGGCAGAAGAAGTATACTTCCATTGGAAATTTTATATTTTTGAAATATTGCTTCTGATTTTTCTAAAACTGTTTTTCAAATACAATTCCGGAGAAATAAAAGTTTGTTTTGTCCAGCGTAGCGTATTAGATTCGAGGATAAAACTGACCACGTGACATAATTAGAAATTCAAAAATAACGTGTAAAAGAGCAGCAATGAAATAATACAAAAGTCCTTCATGAAATCTATTTCGAAACTATATTAAAGGTTGTGAAATAGGAGAAAGTGCCATTCAGAAAACCAAAGTGTAAGTGTAATGAGCTCAATGGCATTCTTTATCTCTTTCTCCCGATACAGTCTTTCGGTTAACTATATTTCGACGGCTTCATGAACGTATCTTTAACGTAAGGATAATGGGTTATGTATCGGTGTTATATTCAACTTTGAGAAAATATTTCATAATAACTTTTCATCATCGTCTTCGCTGGCCATGGTGGATTTAAGCAACCTTGACGGTCGGGATTCTGTTCACAAAATGTGTGACCTATTCGCCCAATAATAAAATGCATGCAAATAGTTTGAAATGAAAATTTCAAACGAAGATTTTTCCACTTCTTCTAAATGAAATCCCATTTTTTCTAAATCATGTTTCTCAAGGCAGTGATTTATCAATTACATTTCAGTTGAATTCAAAAAATTTGGAATTAAAATGCTCATAATTTATGTCTTTTTGCTTTTTGTTGTACAGATACAAAAAATTCTCGGATATTTAATTAGCAAAAAAAAACCCAGAAACGTTTGAAAAAAATGAGGAGGAAGATAGAAAGTTACAATTATAGATTATAAATATTTTGGATTTTTATTTTTGAATGATTCTAGTGTAATTGAGATGACATGTAATGTACACACGGTCACAATTCCAAAAAGCGCGTTTCAAAATAGCGCCCTTTTTGCCCTCCAACTTTTGTCGAAAATATTTTTCCCAAGTACATCAGCTTTGCTATTTTTTGTGGTAAATCAAAAGGGCCAACTATGTATTAAAATTAATGGAATTCTTATACAGGAAAAAATTGGGTACTGTGAAGATAGGTATTTCGTATAAATTTGGTATAAAGCGTGTCAATTTATTATTCATGACCAGGAGTACAATAAAAGCAAGTTTAATAAAGTTCATAAGTTCATAAGTCTGCCGACACTCTTAATGCAATGACTTTGATCGCATTCTTCACAAATAATTCTGGGTATCTCTTTTGACACTTTTCTCCAATATATTATTAATTATATAGTTTTTTGGGAAGCCGGGATAAGCTTTTCAGGCTGGTTAGCAGCATTGCCTCTTTTTACTAGCACGGTGTCATTCAACAAACACTACCACTCACTCATTATTCTCTTCAAAATTATCTGATTTTGTTTCGGAAGCCTCAATTGTTCAGATGTAGATGTGATGATGTAGAAAATGTCAAAAAGGTAGAAGATTCAAAACATTGCATTTCCATCTAATTTAGCTGAACCACAACTTGTTTGGACTCATTGTACATAAATCAATAAGGTGGCCACTATATAATATTTATATGCTCATGATGTGCATAAAAAGTTTGAGTTTGGTTTTTTTTAAACTTTAATTCAAAAATTAATTGCAATTTACATTTTATTTGTTTATTGTGAAACGTATAGAAATCCTCAAACACTCTATATGTAGCAGCAGACGCTAGAATTAGTGAATAAAATATACTTTTCATATTTTGTGTTGCAAGTATCATGCTTAAATGCTTTTAAGTTATGAAATTAATATAAGGCTTTCTAGTACAACTAAAAAATTGAATAAACACTCATGAGTGCGATTTTTATGTTTTGATTTTTTTTCTCATCAGACTGTATTAGAAAGCAACGAACTTCTTAATTGTACTTTTGTTACCTAATAATTTATTCACAGTTATTGCTTATATGGAGATTTGTTCTGCATCTACTAAAACATCAGCTGAACAATTTCGCCATTCAGTTCACACATATAATATGGCACATTCATCGGAGCAGTTTTCACCGCGGAACATATCACACAGCCAAACAATGAAGTAGGTGTTATTACAAACATATCAGAATAAATTAGTATTGTAAATTTTGTATTTTCAGTTTATCTCCAATTAGGAAACAATTAGCATCGCAGTCATCGACTTCATCCTCTCCAAATAGTGAAAAACCTCCAGCATTGCCACCAAAGAAACAGCAGAGAATAAATTCTAAGACTCCCACTATTATTACTACACCTCCACCTAGTCCGAAGCCATCTTCTCTTGGTTTAGAATCTCATGAGACTAGAGGACGAACTATTGGATCTCACCTTCAAGGAACGGAAATGACAACGGTAAATGAAGAAACAAATGAAATGGCAGAAAGTGAAAAGGAGGGAAATCATATCAACTATAGTGAAACAGAAAAACGGGACTTTAAGACAACCCTTGATAGTACTAACGAAGAAGATGAGGGAATTGATGTAATTCTGAGGAAAAATCCTTTTAGTCAACAGGTGCTTGGGTTGCTTTTAATAATTTCTTGTAACTTATCCTTAGAACAGAGAAGTAAAGGAACAGTCTGCTTCTAGGAGTGGGAAGGGACACTTTAAATTTACAAATTAAAACAAATAAAGTTACGGCCCCTCCAATTCAGCGTTAGTTTCAAATATACTTCCATAATAAAACAAATTTTTTTTAAAATAATATGAAGTGTTTCTTACCAAAGGTAAAACTATATGCGGAAATGAATAGGAAATAAATAATAAATAATATAAAAGCAGTATAGATGTAAAAACAAAGGAAAATATTCTGTCTTCCTTTGAAGCGTCGTTGAAACGTTTCAATTTCTTTGCTTATTAAACATTTTTGAGCTTGTTTCTTGATTCTCTGTTCTACACGCGCAGCTTTTTTTTAGTTAGAGTTTAATTTTTGTCAATTGTTCCTTAACACTTTCAGCCGATATTTCTTTGATTATGATGCAAGTAGACATGTGACACAAATTGGCTTTCTTTCGTCATAAATTTTGTTACATTTTATTCTTACTGTCCTGCTACAAGTATAGCTCGTTATTTCGGCTGAAAGGGGTTAAATCGATTTTCTGCTTCTTACGATTTTCTATCATAAAAACTAAATTTTTAATATGGAGACTAGAAAGTGGTGAGGTAACTAAGTTCAATGTATTGTTATTGCTTCCTAAACAAGTTCTTTTAATTTCTAATTATGACCGCAAAAGTAAAAGTAAAACCTTTCTTTACACAGCTAATTATCTGGACCTATTAATGGTTTTGAAGTTGTTTTCACTGTTCTAAATAAGCTAATTTGATTACATGCGGTGTATTCATATATAAAGCCGAGAATTGTAGTTTTCATTAAATATGTGTGTCTGTTTTGTTTGGGATTTCACATTATATTTTTAAAATTATGTTCTTTAAATCGTTAACCAGATTAGATAAGGCTATTCGTGAAATCTTAATTCTCACAGAGTTTTAGGAGTCTCTGTTGGTAATGGCGAATCTCATGCCCACCTGTATTCAGCCCTGTTTCTTGAATGATCATTCTTGCAGAAACTACAACGAATGTAAACAATATTTTTAGAATTATGTTAAAACAAAGCTAAAGTGTCCTGATGAGTATGCAGCAGTAGCCATTTAATTCTATTGTGACCGAGGAGTCGATCTCAATTAACCCTAGCATACAAATGATATGAATACATGACAGATAAAACAAAAATCAGCAATAAGTGGCAACGAATTTTACAGAGCCGATAAAGAAATAGTTGTTGACTTTTGTATTGCTTTCCGCTATACATATCAAGTCTGCATATATGTCTTATGTTATTCTCTATGTAGATCTCTTTTATATTTGAACATTTTCATTTTATGCACTAATCCAGTGGGATCAACCTGCAACTTTTTAACTAACAATTTATTAACATTTGCAATCCATTGCTTAACACATAATGGGTTTGACTAATTCTGCTGATACTGTACTACTTAATTGTATTAGAATGCATGCTTTTATAATTTTATTATTTAAGTAGTTTTCAAAGTACAACAATAATAATGTACATCTAAAACAATTCTTGTTTAGGATTGTTCTCCATCGCACTCAATCAAAACGGAAAACATACCAAACCTATTAGAGGAATTAGACATATCAGAATATTTAATATTCAAAAGAGACGGCGAAGACGGTCCAGAAGTTAAAGGTGGATATTTGGATGCACTCATTGTGCATGCTACAAAGGTCCAAAAGAATGGAGAAAATGGTACGTAAATAACTAATAGTGAAAAATTTAATATGTTCTTAATATTTGCTCTGTTTGTGCCATCAGATGAAGAGGAAGATGGTAAGAACATTTAAAATTTCAATCTATCTTTTAAAAGACATTATTTTGGGTTCCTTGATTTTCTTTAATAAGTTTGATGTATGCAAATGTGTGACGTGGAATCAGGAAATTGGTCTAACGAAGAAAAACAAAAAAAAAACGATTTAATCCTATTACTACCTGTGAGCCAACACGTCACATAAATATATTTAAAAACTTTTTAAAATTATCCACAAACTTTAAATTCTCTTCGCTATTCCATTCACCGACGAGTCCATGTTACTATAACCAATGATTTTCCCTCTCCCTTCTTTCTAGAAAAGTACAATGGATCATTTCTGACCAAAAAAAAAAATTTCACCGAATTTCAATTGTTTTTCTTTTCGTTTATTATCTATTTGAAATATTCTAATAGTTTACCTGTTTTTTTTTGTAAAATTTTTGCGTTTATTTGCTTATCTTTTATATGAATTTGTTCGTGAATTTGAAAGAATAGTCGATAAACAATTTAATGCAATATGTTCATTTATATAAATTTCTGTCACTGTATAAAGCAAACGAAAGGACCCACAAAGTTGAAAAAACTATGGCAATACTTCAAAGATGCCCTTATAAAATAATCTTAATAATAGTTCAATAAAGTAATTTGCAATAACTTTTATGAATTTTTATTCCAGCTTTCAGTGAAGCCTTCATTACAACATTTAGAACATTTATTCCGCCATTGGATTTGATAGAAAAATTAACCCACCGATACACCATTTTCTGTTGTCAAGTTAATGATCAAAAACAGAAAGCTGCAAAAGAAACGTTCTCCCTTCTAGTGAGGGTGGTTAATGATCTAACGTAATATACTAAGATACAAATTATAATTTTTCTTAAAATGAATGATAATTTATTTGCAGGGCGTCTGATTTAACAAATCACTTATTGACGTTGTTGGCAGAATTTGTTTTTCAACTAGTGTGTTCTGGCCAGTTATCAATGGCAAAATTATTGAGAAATAAAATTGTAGAAAAGGTAGTTATATTGTTAGTTTTATAAAACGTTGAAAATCTTCAATTTACACATTTTCTAGGTGCTACTTTACAAAGAATATAAGTTCCAAGCAAATAATTCCTTGGAACAGCAACGAAATATTGTAACTAATCAGCCTACCCTATTGGAATTAAAATCGGTTGAAATTGCTGAACAAATGACACTTTTAGATGCGGAGCTATTCCAAAAAATTGAGATTCCAGAAGTATTATTATTTGCTAAAGAGCAATGTGAGGAGAAATCGCCAAATTTAAATAAATTTACGGAACATTTTAATAAAATGTCTTACTGGGCACGCTCGCAAATATTAAAACAAGATGATGCCAAAGATCGTGAAAAGCATGTGATAAAATTTATAAAAATTATGAAACATTTGCGGAAAATGAATAATTACAACTCATATCTAGCACTTTTGTCAGCGTTGGATTCAGCTCCGATACGAAGGTAAACAAAGTGTTAAAATACTGATTTTTTTTGTAAGTATAATAATATGTTTTACTATTATATTTGTATATTGCCTGCGAGAATATGCTCGGTTAAATTTTCTTTTAGCTTTTAATAGTGAATCAGAAACTTTCTTTTGATTATCGGATGTGAATTTGAGATAGTTAATGTAACGTCATACATATAGATTAATTTCTTCTGTTTACAGATTAGAGTGGCATAAAACTATAACCGAAGGACTGAAGGAATACTGTGCACTAATTGATTCGAGCTCAAGTTTTAGAGTTTATAGGCAAGCGCTAGCAGATACAAATCCACCTTGTATTCCTTATATGTAAAACAATAAAATTGAAATTTCTATGCGATTCTTATATACGCAATTATTTATTTTAGTGGACTCGTTCTTCAAGATTTAACTTTTGTTCATGTGGGTAATCCAGACTATTTACGAGACGGTATAATTAATTTCTCCAAACGTTGGCAGCAACACAATATCATAGTGAATATGAAGAGGTTTAAGAAATGGTAAGGAGGAAAACTGAAAAAGAAATGTTGTTTCTAAATTTAATATTTTACAGCGCTTACCCATTTAAAAGGAATGAAAAAATCATAAGATTTTTTGAGAATTTCGAAAACTTTTTGGGTGAGGAACAAATGTGGCAGATATCAGAAAATATTAAACCACGAGGAAGAAAGCCAGTTCATAATTAATTTTATTTATTATTACCAATTAAATATGTCAAATATATTAGGAAAAGTAATTTTTATCTACAATTCTTTTACAGTTATAAAAGTGCTATTCATAGAATATTTAATGCTCCTAGACAGGCGATGAGAGCAGTATTTAATTGTGATCTTTTATTAGACTTAACCTCTTAAAAATGCAATGAAAAAACACAACGAAAGGTAAATTTACATGAAAGCATTTTAATGTAAATTTAATGATTACATTATTGTATTGATCCGTTCATTCGTCCCATTTATGTTCTGTTAGAGACATATGTAAAATTCTGGCTATAAAGGAAATCTTCTTCTTACTTTATGCAACTACATATATTAAATAAAATATAACTTTAAACAGTCGCCATAATTGATAGTCAAGAAATTGTATAGGTTGGAATGCACATTCACTATAATACCTCAAAAGGTATTTTGTCTAATGTGCCATAGATGTAAAATAAAAAGACTGCTTCGATTTAAAATTAAGACTACCAATATTTTAACTGGTTTTTGGAGTATTTTGAATATATTTAAAGTATGCGATCAGGAGATTTTATATTTCATACCGTCAAATTGTGTTATTTATACATTTTTGTTGATTATGATCTTGTGTATGGGCAACAATTCTAGAGTCATGTGCGTGTAAATATTTGTAATTATTTGTAACTATTTTAATTCTTTTCTCCGTCTGTTTATTTAAATCTACATATTTTGTACAGGTATTCAACAATTTCAGATTATGTTAAAATGAATTGACTATAAATTGACATTTTTATATTCCCATCAACGTGGAACTTAATATAAAGTTAAAATTATTCATACTATGAAAAGTAATCAAAACACGCTCATGAAATATGCTCACCCATTTTATCTTACTGCTATTTTTGAGCCATACTTACAGCACGAAACTGCATTATTTGCAACATGTCTAATTTTTTTAAATAGTTGGATATTTAAAATATTACGTCAAAGAAATTAGTTTGTCATTGAACAAAAATGTGACACACTTGTACACTTTTTTAACACTGGTACTGACAGTTAACTGCTGCACTGCATTTCGCCTTTTTGCTATTGGTTTTAGGGCCTAGTGCTGTGAATGTATAAGCAAAATTGGACTGTCAATTATTCATGGGGCGTAAAATGAAATTCAACTAACACAGATTTTAGCCAAACATTATTCGATGGATTTAGTGCGACCTTGCTAGAAAAGTGTAACACAGGAATAGTGTTTTAGAAATCCCATCGAAAACTATTATATATAAATTTTCCATTGGTGTATATATGTGGATCACGAATCAATCAACGGTAATTGGATAATAACTATAAAACCTTTTAACGGATTTGTAGTTAGAGTTCATAGTCAGAATCTTAATTAAAGATTTGAATATAAAAGGTCGCATTAATCTAGTTTGCGCTCTCGGTCAACCAGTGCTTACAATTTACGTCAACAAATCAATCTTTTAAGTAAAATTGGTATTTTTCATGTCAGAATTCTGAAATTTTGGATAAAAAAATTCCCACATGTATCTCAGCACGATATAAAAACTAGTCTTGTGTTTCGACCGTAATCCTCCTTCCAGACAGTAACACCGAAAATGAGATAAAAGTGCGAAAAAATGGTTTATTTAAAAACTCAGTACTGCACAACTTATGCAAAAACTACACTTGTAGTTAATTTATTCCCAGATAGCCTACAATTCCCAAATTATCATCTCGTCAGTTTCCTGCCATAGTTATTACGAAATATTTTTAAAAAATTGGAATTTTGCGAATGTAAATCAGTTATCTATATGTGTAGCTTTTGCAAAAGTTACGCAGTACTGCGTTTTCGAACAGGCCCTTCTTCTCTTTTCCCCTTCTTAGGCAATATGATGCTTTGGCACACAATGATTTTTATATTCCAATCAACTATTTACGGACGGCATTCGTTTTAACCCATTTTCTTTTGCCATAGTTTTGAGTTTAATATAAATTTGCTCACATTTCTACAAAAAGATGATCAGAAAAGTACATCTTGAAGTATTGAAGCAGGGGGAGAAATTCCGAGTTTTCATTCTCGTCTTCGACAAATTCCCATTAATTATCTTCTGGCGGGGAAAATGATCTCAACACTCCTTATTTATGTTACTTTCAAAGCCTACATTTGTATAAAAAATACTCGTACCGCATAAAATTTTTGTACGCCTGTTGTAACTTAGTAAACTTGGTAAAAGTATTTAATGCCAGTAAATCTGCCAATCTAAATTTTAATTATAAATTCTCAGCTATTTTAATTAGATCTCTTCATTCTCCCTCATATCCCACTGAAAATAGTCATCTATAGATGAGTTTTAAGATCCTCTTGTACAATTTTCAAATAGAATTGAAATAATATCATTTTCAATACAATCACAGAAGAAATTAATGTGTTAGTACAAAATGATCATAATCAAAATAAAAACATTATTTAATTATGTGTGTGTGAATGTGCATTCCAACCAACTCTAATATACGTGTACGAAACAGATAACAAAATATATGTGTTTTATATAAACATTATTTCTATGATATGAAAATATGTAATAACCGGCCTAACAAATGGATATTTCATGAAATTATAGCTGTTAGCAGGTAACCCATATGTTCTAACACACATAAAAGCTGTAATAATTGGTGTGAATTGAATTGATTATTGAGTGGAAATGATTTGATTGATAGTATAAAAGCACGTATTGTGATATTTCAAACAAGCATAATTTAAATAGTTTAATGCATCTGATTTTAGAATAGTGTAGTATTTAATTCAGCTTGCATAATTGTATTTTCTCATATTTTACGAGAAAGGACATTTCTTTTGCGCGAAAATAATTTCTTATATATAAATTGCCTTTTCTATTACAATTTTTTATAATCTTTAGCGCCTCAAAAATATGTATTGAGATGTGATGAAAAATTATATTTGCATATACACAGCTCTGCAAATTTTCCCAAAAATGTTGCGTCTTCCTTAGTACACTACATGCAAAGACAATATAAAGTATTAGAGAAATTATCTCATGCGATATTTATAGAAAAATTAATTTGAACATTTATTTTCTTAAAGAGAGATAAAACTTAAGTGTAAGTAGTATTATTTATACCACAAAGCACAGGCCTATTGTTAGGTATCATAGGTAAACGCAAAAGTAAAGGTTAAAAGCTTTTCTAGAAGCAGAAGAATACAGGTTCCGCTAAAGAAAAGTGTAAAGACAAAGTACGCCTTTTCCTTGCTGAGCCGTGCTTTTCACATGGTCAAGTATACACGGCTGTGTCTTGAGAAATTTCTGCCGATACGCATCGCATTCAAATCTTATCCGGACCGAAGCAGATTTTCTCTCCTGAAGAACCCATTACAGACAACATAGTTATCCGCGAAGCTATCAAATAACTATCACCTCCGTTTTTCCTCCGTTTTTATAATTTATATCACTCTTTTTCTTATCTTTTCCCTTAATACGAGAAGATCACACCTATAGTGAGGATACCTTTCGATAATCAAAAAATTGTGCCACTTATCCTACCAGAACCGGATGATGAGAAAATAGGCGTTTTTTTCACTGCTTTATTCACTTCCACTTTTTCCTAGCTTTAACTTCACTACTATGCTCAATATATTTTCCCTTGCCTTCTGTGCAATTGCACAGGGGATCTAACTAGTGTGGATAAATAGTGAACAATCAATTGCAATTACAAAAATTCTATAATTCTTATTTAGGAGTGCCAACTTCACACAGCTCATGAGTTCGATATTTGAGAGAAATGGAGTTATCGTTTTCTTCCATGCATTGCTCTTTGGGTGTTTTTTTTTTTTTAAAGAAATTGATAAATTTTGCTGTAGTTAACTCCACGCAGTGCTCTATTTCAAAACTTTCACTGCAGCCTACATCCTTAATATTAAGGGAATAAAGGAGTTCTCTTACCATTCTTAATTAATTATTAATTTTTTTATAATGAACTATTAGTTCTCAAATATGAAAAATCCACGACAAGTTTCTTGACTCTGAGGTTTTGTTGTTGGTTTAAAACTACATATTTCTGGTCCTGACAGACTTTTTAAACAGAGTAAAATTGTCCATTTTAGTTCAATTAACGATTGTGTTATTATATATACCTACCTACTTTAGAAATGACTAAAATATTTACAGTGCTTGTGATTTTGTGTAGCACTGCCGCATCTAGCAAAAGGATTGTCCTTTCAAACTATATTTGCATATATATAGTGATAGAGCCACATTCAAAAGTGTATTTCTAACATTAGGCGAACCAATGAATGTACCCAGTTTTCAAAATAGCATTTACTAGTGAATAATAAAATAGGAATTGCTTTTAGTGAGAAAAAATATGAACAACACAATGCTTATGGCCAAGAAACAATATATTATTTTTAATTAGATATATTCAGGTATGTATTTTGATAAAAGCATTTCAAAACCACAAATGTAATAATCAAAAAGCTTTTAACAAATTCCGTAAACTGTGTGCGCAAGCTTTTAATTACTATTAAAAAAAACAACCAGCTAACATGGAGTTTAGTGAGGAGTATTTGCAGAAATTTTGAAATTTATATATTGACATTAATAATTTTTATATACCTGATATTATTTACTATTTTTATATTAATTATTGTATATAAAACATTATTTTTACAACAATGTATATATCATATGCGTCAGTCCTTATACATATTGAAAAGTTTTGTTAGAGTCCTTAAAATAACGCCTTTAGTTAACTTTTTATAATTTTTGTATTATTTTTAATGAATTACATGCATATGTGTTTAAACACTGAATATATTGATGTTTTTAAATACGCCTATGAATTTTCTTTCCAATATACATAAGTATATAGTAATTGTTATGATATTTGTAGATTATAACCGTTAAAAAACAAGAAAAGTCATGCCGGTTCATGAAACGAAAAAAAGAGGAAGAGGATGGAACGAAGAGGATGTAGGAATTAAATGAAAAGGTAAAAGGGATCCAAGAAAGGAAAAGAAAAAATAATGCTATTATATAAACACTACACAAAGAAAAGTAACTTAAAAAGTAGTATAGTATTTAATACAAACACAGACAGTAGATTAGACGCGCACGGAGAATGCCCTTCAGACACCACGCTCAGCCCTGATAAGAGGTTGACGGATGCTTGAAGGACTCGACACAATCTAAAGAAGATCCCACGACCGACCTCGCCCTAATATTATAAAAGGCGAGAACCGGCAGTAGGATCTCCTGTGGAGGCTGTCCCTAGAAAACCCATATGGGAAAGGGGAGTAGCATGCTTGTGGCTAGCGGTGAGTGCGGGATGGATTCGGAAACGTCATGCCTTTAAAGGAAAAGTAGAGAGGAGAGAAAAAAGGGGACAAATGTCTGAACAAGCCTTAACCGGGTTGACCTCGGAATCAAATGAGTGCTTACCCACAGCCCACGCAGTGCACCTAATCTTCCCAACCACATAATATGACCTGACCAGTCATCGACTAATTAATAAACATATCCAAATTTTCGATCTTGCTGACGAAAGGAACGTTAGACCAAAGACGAAGTAGACACCTATTTGAAGCACCAAATGGTTAGTGGCATGATTTTTTCTACTCGGTTGCAAACACCATAATATTACGTAACTCTTACTCCGGAGATAATTTTTTTAAAAATTCACATTCAAATGGGTTTTCTACACGAATAAAATCTTTCAGCAGAAATTACATACGTAACAAATGAGTAATTTTTGCTTCATATTGTGATTTATGAGCAACTTTACAAATAAAGTTTATATCGCATTTTTCCATAGCAGTATTTTAAAAATTCAATGTAAATAGTGCTGGTATGGAGTGTTTAGACAAGGATAAATCAACTCTTTAGCGACTTTTTGTACATTTATTTCTGAGAAATTTTAAATTAATGATTGAAATATGCATCATTATGTCATTAAGGATTAAAGAAATACATAAAAAATTATGGTATGAGAGGGAGTAATACTTAACCCCTAAAAACGTAATTTTTTTCTTTTTCGTCCTAAAAATAATTTCTTAAGAAATAGCTGCACCAACTGAAATCGGTTTTCTACACGATTTTCCGTGTGTTACTTACATGTAACATAATACATTCAGAAGTAAACCTTTTAGGTAATTAAGAAAAACCCTTTCTGTAGTAAATGGTAAAGTATGACATGAATTTAATTGTAACACTATTTTGGACGAAATAAATATTTCAGCAGAAGAATTACTTACGTAACAAATGAGTAATTTTTCTTCTATATTACGGTTCATACGTAACTTTCCATGTATTTAAAAATTAATGTAAACAAAGAATTCTCAAACAAAGACAACACACGACTTTATACGTTTTCTTCTGAGAAATTGACATTTGAATTTTGTGATTCAAATATGCATCATTTTATGGCTAATTGCTCAGAAACTTATTTATGCGCTGCCGGCAGTTTAAGTATTAATATGTAAACAAATAAGAGTCACTATATTTTAAAATCAGCAGTAAAATTATAATATCCAAGTTTAAATTCAACAGTCAAGAAAAATAGTGCCGAAAATTGACAGTAATTCAAAAACAGGAAATGGGCGCATGCAGCTGCATTAGTTCGATTCAGAGCTTCTAAATCTGTTTACTTTTGCACTTGGTTAACACTTTCTTATCGTAAAGATATAAATTAAAATTGCCGGTCATCTATGAGTAAAATTGAGGCCATTTTATTCACCAGCGATTTATTTATTAATTACTCATAGTTATAATGTACATTTTCTGTTGCTATTGTGTTGTAAATGGTCGACAATTTTTACTTTAGATTGCAATATTTGAGCACTTTAGCAATGGAGTGGCCTGCAAAAACTGAAAGACTGCATTAGGAATTACAATCATCACCGAAACCGATTATGATTCATACGATTCACAAAAGTTGTCGGACAATTTAACAAAAAAAAATTATAAAATGTTGCTGAATGCGTTCAACTTCAAATGTCATCATAAACTTAAGAGAGTAGTCGAAGTAGTCAAAACTCTTCAAGTGGTGTATTGATTATTGGCTGGTTGGAGTCGAGTGTAGTGTTTTGCTGGGTGAATGGCAGGAGATGCAGTTTTGGATAATTCTATATGAAAAGTAGATTAAACGCATTGAGTTTTAGACCAGAAGTGAAGATTAAATGCCATTGAAAATGTTACAGGTGTAAATGGTAGAGGAGAATAAGTGAATGCCAGAATATATGTTCTCTGCGTGATCTTGACATTGTTCTTGGAGCTGTGAATTCGAAGGGTGTGTACTGTGTGCTTAGATATTGCTTAAAATACGTATTCCTCTGATTCATGTGCTAAAAGCTTACATTGCTTTCATGTTTTATTGTTTCAGAACTCCTACAGCAATATATTATCATCTGAAGTTTAATAGTAGCATTTACGAGTGTTTTAATAAGTATCAGTTTCGAAAAGACAAGTTCTCGAGAAGTCATCCCAATAAGAAAGTTGTCCGACTAGTGTGGCTAGGCACTTACTTAGATTATTTATTTTTAGTCGATCGTGGTAGTCTTGTAATCTTGTACTCAGCCGGTTTCCTTCTAATAGAATTATGTTTTGTCCGATTTTTGATTAAGGACCATATTCAGGTCAGTCGGCCGAGCTTCTTAGATTCTTGAAGAGTAATTACATGTATGCGCTAAAATTACTTAAAGAAAAAAATATCCTGACCTCGCGGGAAAAAGTATTTAATAGGCATACCCTAGTGCTGAGATTTTCTAATTCGATATAAGTGGACACCGTAGATATCGTTAGAGGTGTCTGAAACAGAACTCAAATAATCGCGTTTTAGAGATTACTTGGAATGTTATTTCTCTATCGACAACGGATGAACACGTACAAATCTTGAGTTGTTATTGAAGTGAATGTTTATCAGACAAATTGAAAAAAAAAGAAAACAGGAAATACTCTATTAGCAACACTTTGTTATGCGATTCTGTAGAAAGTATGCAAATCATTACATGAATTGTTAAACTCTTAAATTCAGAATTCGTCTCATCACCAACTATGATGACCCTTTCAGAGTCTCAGCTGTCTCCGCGACCGTATTTCTCACTAGCTCTGTTCGATATAGGTTCTAGGCAGATTACACAGGACTTCTTTCCCCTACAAATATGGCGGATTATTAAGCCCAGGACTTGAAGTATATAAAACAGTCTGGGACTTTAAAACTTGAATGACAATTCGACTGTGGCATGTAAATTGTCACCTTCAAAAGTAGCCTTTACCACAAAAACACTTTTCTTGACAAAAATCATGCAGTTTTCTAATAACGTAGAACTAAGGAAATTACCTTTTATTTCTTAACTTGCACTGTACGAGCAAGTAAAACTATTTTATTATTTTAGCCGAATTGTAACAAGCTGCTTTTTTACATTAAGCACTCACTCACTTGAAATTCAAATCCTGAAATGGTCACTTCCAAATTTCCACATTTTCCACAATTACTTTGTTTTCGCGAGAGGCATATCCACTGACACTGGCTTTTTTAAGCTTTAACATCACAAAAATGCTTAGATAAATTAAAATCACTTAGCAGAGCGAATAAAAACCGCAAATTTTTTAACAAAAAGTTCACATATCAACAAAATCGGGAAATGTCACCGCCTGTCAAAGTCTTACTCCACCAAAAAATGGGCGTAAGTTCCGGTCTCATTTCCCCAAGACCAGGTTTTATATTAAACCCACCTGAGTAAGTTCTCTGTAAGTTCTGGTCCTATATTAAACGCTTGAGTATAGGAAAGGTCAGACCAGGACTTGCTGGCAACTTTAGGGGTTCGAAAATTTTATATAATTCATCGTTTATCCTTTTCTATCATTCCCAATTCCTCTCTTCTTGCCACCACTCTATTAGGAGTTGAAAGAACGGCGAAAATAAATTAGAACCGGTCTTTTTATTTTTTTATTTTGTGATTTAATTGCTACTGCAATCATTCTTAGACGCATTTCGATGCAGAGCTTATGCTGCTGCCAAAAATAAAACTGCTGTTTCATCGGAGCCGGCTCATAAAATGGCTGGAGATCGAATGCTGCTAGATTATTTCTTTGCTTCTCATCGTGTATTTTTCCATTTTGACTAATAAAGACTAATTTTTTCACAATTGTAGTAGAAGCTTATAAAATGGAAAGGAAATTGTGTACAGATTGGTACCTACAAGTAAATATTAAATCATAATTTCGAAATTATTGGAAGTTAAAAAACCTAAGGGCTCTTTTCTCACAGGGGAGGTTGCCTCACTAACGGTATCTCCAAAATATGTCATATTTCTTACCTACTGCATGTAGTCATGTATTTCGTATTAAATTTTCATAGCATTCTTTTTCTTGTTTCATTTGAATTAATTAATAGACTGAAGTTGTTAATTTTCGTGGAGATTTTGATGTCTCTTATAAATTCAAAAGTTGTAAAATTAGTTAATTGCTGAATCCGATGGCATCATGAATGGCTTCGAATTACATACCTCAGGGAGAAATCTCCAACTGCACTAGAACTTTTCCCCCGAATTTTTCAAATTTTTGAAATTCACGAACCCGAAATTTTTCTAACATTCAACCACAGCAGGGTCGGATAACTTCAAATTGGTTCTCAGATGGAGTAGGACATTCAATCTTTTTATGGTATCTAATGTCTATTTTATTTGTTCGAGTCTTTACAATATAAGATACCCGTTTCACTGTTTATTATATTTCCCGGTCGCTTAATGTCCCTTGTTGTCGCAATTCTAGGTTTCGTCCAGATCCTGATTTTCTTTCCTAACACTTAGTAATTCGATGTATTGTACTTGATGGAACATTTCATCACTAAAGTGTTTCACTATTGACCTTCATTCTTTATTCAGATCTGCATTTCAAAACTCGTACACGTTTTGTATAAACTAGCTACTTGTTATCCGCAAATACCACACCCCCCTCCACCACATTAAACTAGATACATCACTAAATGAATCAGGAAGTTTTGAAAGAATTTCCTCCTTCTAGGTTTAGACGTGAATAAATTACAGAAATGGCTTGGAGATTTAAAGCATCCAAATACAAAAATGCTGCACCAATTGTGCCGAAGCCGGAAGCATGCGTGCGAGATATTTGTGTTGGATCTTATCAAACATACGGAAATAACATAGCAGCGTCTGCCGCTTTTATGGCTTTTAATTGGGAACATGCTGGTTCAAGTTTAGCAGTGCTTCCAATTGATGATTGTGGAAGGAAAAGCAAAACTATGCCTTTGCTACATGCTCATTCTGATACTGTTACCGATATTGAGTTCTCTCCATTTCACGATGGGCTGTTAGCGAGTTCATCACAAGACTGTTTGGTAAACTGGAATGAGAGAATGAAAAGTTAAAATTTAACACCAAAATGTTGCAGGTTAAGATTTGGCATATTCCTGAAAAAGGACTAGAAAGTTCCTTGTCAGAGCCCGAATGCGTATTCTCTCATAAACAAAAACGTGTTGAAACTGTGGGTTTTCATCCAACCGCTGATTGCCTTCTCCACTCGACATCAGGAGGAAGTGTTAATCTCTGGGATATTTCAACGCAACAAGAAGTGTTTTGTATGCGAATCTCATCCCTTTTAAATTTAAAATATATATTTATTATAACATTCCAGCAAGCAATGATCATCCTGAAGTAATTCAATCTCTGAGTTGGAAACAGGATGGAACTTTGTTAGCAACCAGCTGTAAAGATAAAATAGTGCGAATACTAGACCCACGCAGTCAGAATAGAATTCAAATGAGCGCCGATAGTCATCAGAGCATAAAAGATTCTCGAATTGTGTGGTTAGGAGATCAAAATCGGGTACTAACGACCGGTTTTGACGCAGCAAGGCTGCGCCAAGTTATTATTCGTGATTTAAGAAATTTCTCAACACCAGAAAAAACCGTAGAATTAGACTGTTCAACGGGCATTCTCATGCCTCTTTTCGATCCAGACACAAACATGCTTTTCCTAGCTGGCAAAGGAGATACAACAATAACGTATCTTGAGGTGACAGATAAGGATCCGTTCCTAATAGAAGGACTTAGGCATACAGGGGAACAAACTAAAGGAGCTTGTCTAGTACCTAAACGTGCATTAAAGGTGATGGAGGGAGAGGTCAATCGCATTCTACAGTTGACGTCTAATAGTGTAATACCAATAATGTACCAAGTACCGCGAAAGGTATTTTAGAGATAGCAGTGGTTTTGCAGAATTTTTATCTCAATTCGTTCCAGACATACAGAGATTTCCACAGCGACTTATATCCAGACACCAACGGATTCAAGACGGAGTTAACTGCAGAGCAGTGGCTGAATGGTACCAATTTATCTGTGCCAAAGATAAGTCTGGATCCATCAAAACGAGAACAAGGTGAAGCACCAATTGTGGTAAGTGCAAGATTTTTGATAATTTCTTTTGATAATATACTGTCCTTCTATAACTATTCATGTTTCATATCATGCGCATAATTAAAAATAGGTGCACAGAGGAAATTTAAAAGAACTCGCAAAAAATCTTGCAAACAAAAAGGCACTTCAGTCGCAGAACGGAAAATTATGTGGCGAAAAATACAATAAAATAAACAAGAGAGATAAAGACGCGTTTGAAGGTAGTAAAACTTATCCGAAAGTAGATCTGACCAAAAAGTTCGAGAGTAATATTAAAAATGACCTAGAAAAAGAAACCAACACATCTAGAGTGGTTTCCAACTATTCGAGAATAGAGGCTAACATAGATAACGATAATCATGAATTATCGGGCTTCTCGTTTGAGTATCAAGACGATGAAATAATTGGGATGCAGCGTAATGAAGTAATAACTCCGCCAAAGCCTTTACCTCGCACTTCGAGAACAAATTCTGTTCCAGACGCAGCACAAAATTTGGAAGAATTAAATATTTCTCGTCCAGTGGCTAGACCAAGAACTACGGCATCATCTTACAAGGTTGTTTAAGTTTCCTACAGTGTAGTAAAATTACCCTTCGCGTTTGTATAATGTTTGCATGCTCTTGTTCATTTATTTTTGTTTTATTGTTGTTTCTTCTTTGATATGTGAGAGACCTATTTCTAAAGCCCATGTTCTTCTTAAAATATTCGCCTTTATTGCTTTTGGATTTTTAATTGCATTCAAATTTTTCTTAAAATTAATTTAAGAACTGCAAAGTAACTACAGAGAACTATTAAAACTAAGCGGATGAATATGATTTTATTAATGTTTTTTTTTTCTAATTTGAATCGACCGGAAGAATTTTGTAAATATTTTTATAATGTAATAAGCAACCTAAATTTCATTAGGTGGTTCATGGTTTGTCTGCCACCAACCCACAAAGAGCACCAAATATTAAATAATTAAATCAGTGACCGATTTTCTGCTGCTGGGAATCGGAGGAGGCGACGGTTTCGGGTGAACCCACCCCACACTCTCCGCATATAGCTAGCCTACAAGCATGCCGCCCCGCCACATGCTGTCCTCCGTTCGTGTCTCTGGGCTAGCTCAACCTAGAGCATAAGGCTCGCTTGAGTCTCAGCTCTGGCCTGCACGGCCTGCCTCTTGGCAGCCTTTCCTTCTTGGACTTCTATCTATATTCTTCTATCTATATATTTTATGGAAGTCTTTTAGAGCAAATAAAGTAAAAATTGTGCTTTCAGTAACTCTCAAAAGGAAAGCAATCTGGGAATTTAGAAGGTATGAGTAAAGCAGAATAAATGCTCCTCCCCGTTACGTGATAATTGTTTTCATACCACTTTTTGATACATTAGCTACATACATCAATCACACGTTTACAACTGTCGATTATTTTGGCATTTTTTAATAACTATTTAGGTAGGTATATGTGTAAAGAAAATATGAGTATATAATACGAGTTATAAGTATTCGGATAATAATAAATTTTAACAGAGGAGATGGGATGGTGTTACCTAAGAGGAAGGCTATATGTTAACAAACTGGTTTTTCAAAGTAATTATTACCACATTTTCGACTAATTTCGTGTGGAGTCTCACTTTTGGGAGATCGTTTTATTCTTTTCATATTTGTGCACCAATTGTGCCCCTAATCTATACATACTTCGAAATGACGCAGTTCTCATGATCATTTTTTTAGAAACATTTTAGTTTTTTGTAATATATATTTGCTTTTAAAATGTAGTTGATCATTTACGTAGCATATATCATCACATTTCTTCCCTTTCCCGCAATGATATATATATACTTATGGATATGTAAATTAACGCTTCCTTTTATAATTTTCAGCCGCGTCTAGGTCCAAAACCTTTTACAAGCAACAGTGTTGATGTTTCGTTTGATAAAGTTTTCGCAGTTCCTCAAGCGCCCGGACAAGATTTTGAACTTGAGCGGAATACAACAACTAAAAAGGACACCTCAGATTTATTAGTCGAAATTGAAATTAAAAGTATGAATGGATTAATTTAATTATAAAACAAAAATTTGCTTATATTAATAATAATATGTAACAGAAGATGAACATAGTAATGGTGAAATTGGAGAATCCAAAACGCTTCCGACATCTGAACGCCGAAAGGTAATTATTATGAATTTTTAATAGTTATATACTAAAATTTATGTTCTAAATTCACAGTCTGCGGATGAATCATGTGATAAGGTCTTTTTCAGTATAAATATTAAATTAATTCTGTCTGTATGCGAACAAATGCTTTTATATTGCAGCTCTTCGAACTTAATCATTCAGAATCCTCAGAAAATTCAACTGAAGGCGACGAGAGACCAGATGCAGAATTGCGAAGATTTTCATCCAACAGAAATAGTATTGCTGAGCGTCGGAAAATGTATGAAAATCGATCTAAAAGTGTTCAAGAGGAAAAGCCACAGTCTCCGGTTTCTTTATTGTATACAGATATGAATAAGCCCTTGGCACGATTTTTTTCAAAAATATTTTTTAACAGGCGACGAGATTCACTGAAAGCTGAACAAAATTCTGAAAATAAAAGAAGTTCTCTACCGGAAGGAAAAGTTAGTGACGAACGACGAAAAAATATAGATTCCAACAAAAAATCATCTGAAAATGCTGTGACAGCTTCTAAGAGGACTTCTACAGTTTTTGGTATTTGAAAAATTAATAAGTTTTATATTTTTACTTTATTTGGTTTTCCTCTGGTAATATAAGGTAAAGTATCCAAATTTCGACATTTAAAAGGAACTCCTGGACACAAATCCACACATATTGAAAATCTGAGAAATATCAGCAGGCAAATTCCAGGAGAATGTAATGGTTTTCATGGTAAGAAATAGTTTTACTTACATCTTCATCATTAGCATAATATCCAGGTCTTACACGAATGTAAACTGAAATCAGATACAGAACGATGCACGAGTAAATTCCGTTCTGGAATTTTATACAATTTCATCCATATATAGCGTTCTCTTTAAAATATAGCAGAATTCAAGCGGTGCCCTAATAGAAAACTAAATTTTGCAGCAAATCACGAACGAGTGGCTGTTCCTTTATCTGGACCCGGTGGTAAAATTGCTATATTCGAACTAAGTAGAACAGGACGTTTACCTGATGGTGTAATACCTTCGCTAGTTAATGGAAGTAATATAATGGATTTCCAATGGGATCCTTTTGATTCCACTAGACTTGCCGTTGCTTGCGATGACGGTGTAGTCAAACTGTGGAGAATCAATGAAGGAGGTAATTACAATTGTGAGCAAATATATGTACGGTTTTCATTGAAGTGACACCTTTCAGGACTAACAGAACCTACAAATACTCCAGAAAAGGAACTAATCGCGCATTTGGATAAAATCTATTTCATCAGATTTCATCCTTTAGCAAAAGATGTTTTCTTGACTGCAAGTTACGATATGACTATTAAATTGTGGGACCTAAGTACAATGAAAGAAAAATTAACTTTGAAAGGGCACACCGATCAAATATTCGACTATGCTTGGAGTCCATGTGGTGTTTTCGGTGCCACTGTATGCAAGGATGGAAAGATACGCGTTTATAATCCACGAAAATCAGAAAATCCTATTCGAGAAGGAATAGGGCCAGCGGGGTCGAGAGGAGCACGAATAACATGGGCAATTGAGGGACAATATTTGGTTGTTACGGGATTCGACAAGTAACATAAAATAATTTACAGTAAATACATTCTTATTTATTTATTTATTTCAATTAGAGTGTCTGAAAGACAAATCAGTGTGTATCACGCTCAAAACCTATCAACTCCGCTCAACACTGTAAGCTTAGATGTATCTCCAGCAATTTTAATCCCATACTATGACGAAGACAGCTCAACTGTGTTTGTCACTGGAAAGGTATGTTTCTGTGTAATTCTATTATTGATATATCATTTAGGCGTTTCTTTCAGGGTGATTCGACAATATACGCATATGAAATAACAGATGAAGAACCATATATCTGTCCCCTTTCACATCACAGATGCTGTACTTTGCATCAAGGACTCAGTTTTCTAAGTAAAAATCATTGTGATGTTATAAACGTTGAATTTGCGAAAGCTTTAAGACTTACGAATAATGCAATAGAACCGTTAAGCTTTACGGTTCCAAGAATAAAGGTAAATTTTTAAATCATTTATGCTTTTATTTCATGTGACTTTTTAATTTCTAGAGCGAATACTTCCAAGATGACTTGTTTCCTCCGACACGTGTGTTATGGCTTCCTTGTATGTCCGCTGATGAATGGTTTTCACTTAAAGATAAAAAGCCAAAGAAGATAAGTCTTCAACCTGAGGGAATGATTGCATGTAAGTAAATCAAAACAATATATATTCTTGCATGTATGTTTACATGAAAATTTTAAAAGAATTCAATGTAAGGAATTTGTGGTCTGGAATAGTTCGCACAACTTCATAAAACTAATGAAAGTTATAAACTTTAACAATGCTTACAAAACTATTCGTGCCATGAACTGCGAGCATAGTGTGTAAAGTTGTCTAAGGATGTCTTGCATGCATCTCGCCCGTGAAATCGGTTAAAATCTTATTTGTTTACGCTTTATATGAACCGGGCCCAGATTATGTAACTCGATTCGATCGCCACCAAATCGAACGTGTGAAAGAATGCGAAAAATATGAAAACCGAAGCAGAATTCAACGAAAAATGTTTTAGAGAAAAGTCAATGGCTCGTACATGAAACCTTTTCTTGGTATCAAATTTTATTTGTTCCTTGGGTTTTGCATATAAAATCAAACAGAAAATGAGATTTGAGACTAAGATTACGCTTTTCAAATGCAACTCATCAGCTCAGGGCCGTCGACAAAAAAATGTGTTCTCCTCCCTGTTGATCCTCAGTTTTTCAAGTGTTCCTATGAATTTTCACATTCAATCAAACAATGTTGAATTGGATTATGTGATTTAGGCCCTGGTTTTTTTCGGCAAGATAAAAATGGAAGTTCAGGACAAGTATGTGTTAACTACAACAAATACTTTTTAAAATATTTTTCTCACATTTGTTTGGCATTGTTGGACATACAAAGTTGTTCAAATTGATCCACATAAGCTCAATATCAAAACAATTTCTAGGATAGGTTATAAAAAAGACTATTTCAATCTTTCTTTTAGTGTCTTCTACACAGCAGGGCAGTCAAGTGAAAAAAGTGGAACAAAATGCTAGTCCAAACATAACGACTCGAAATGAATGTGAAAAGAGCAAACAAAAAGAGGTAAGTGGAAATATTTTTTGAGAATAAATCACTAGAAATAAAATGTAAAGATATTTTTTAACAATGAATTTAGTACACATTTGATAAAATTGTAATTAGTTTAGTTTTTCGATCCAATGTTGGCTTTTTCTGCCATCTTACAGCCTATCCATACGGTGAAAAATAATTAAGAGATTTTAGAGAATTGATTTTATTTTACTTTTTCAGATCCAAAAATCTGTTAGCGCCCGAGTGGAATACACAACTTCACTTGAACAGGATCAAATGGAAGGAGTAGATGACCACGAATGGGAAGAATAAACTTTTACTAGGAAAATATGCTTCCTTACATCTTAAACTGACGGAGTTTATAAGGTCAAAAAAATTTTCAGTTCTGAATAAATTCCATTAACAACATTAACAAATCGATAAAAGTAAATCCTATACATTTTGAAATGCGAGAAATTCGTTTTTCTTCCTGGGAATGTTTTCTCGCACAACTTTAAACCCAGTACATAGGAAATAAGAGACGAATAAATGCCATAAATTTAGAAAGTTTCAATAATCCCATCTAGTCGTATAGTACATGACATAAAGGCAAGATCTAATGATCTGGGCTTTATATCCCTATAAATGCCATAATCCTGGAATTCGCTACAATTTCAGGCAACATTTAGTAATACTTATTATGCCAGAAGAATTTTTATACCCGTATGTAGTCGACTTTTTACAGTTTTATACGACATTCCGTAAAAAAAGTAAAGTCAATCAGGTTAGGCATTATATGAATAAAACAGTTTCTACTAATACCTTTTATACCTAGAAGAATAAAGTAGCATTTTTAAAATTATCTACGAGGAATTTGTACTATTTATTTATACTTTGAGGAGATCGTAATCATATTGCTATTTTACAAAATTTTTTGTATTGCTTTTATATTTGTATCATCTTGCTAATATATTTGTATTGTGGTATTTATACAATAAAATTTAGTTAAAAAATGAGATATTGTTTCATTGTATGAATTGGGCAAAATATTTATTCCTATCAGTTGAATAGAGTCCTATATTTATTATAGATGTAAATCTCAATTCTTAATGATTCCGTTGTGTGCCCACTAACTAGAAGTAATCAGAGTCGACGTAACCCATTAGTCACAATTTCTTACTTTTCTTCATAACTAAGTTATTTGTGATTTTTCCCCATTTTAATTGTTCAACACTTTTATTTACACTTTAAACTACTATTTAAAAATCTGATGTTAGTATAAGTAACCTTATATCCTTTACCCCCAACAGCTACAACAAAAACATTGCTATTTTGCTATCAATTCCATCGACTATTGCATGAATCACAATTCAAAATTGTGATGGAGTTGTAGAATGCGAAAAATTTTCTCCAATCAAAATTTGTGACTATTTCCATCTTGGGACTGGTCACAGATTTGCTTCAGAATCAGGGTGTTAGCATCGACAAACAACAATATAACATTAGTTTTTTTAATGAACTAAAGTAATATCGTCGGGTTGCACTCTTGTACTTTTTCTGAGACTTAAAAAACGTTTATTTTATAAAAAACATTAATGTTTATTATAATAAAATTGAGTATATAACATAATAATAAAATAAAAGTTTGTCGGAAGCTAATACCATGTACATGTAGTCTTATTAACAATATATCAAAATAAATAACATCCAAACAAAGATTAAAAGTAACCATCCGTGATACATTCCGCACTTTATTTACACATCTTTTTCCTGACTCTCGATAGAAGCGGCAAACTCTGCAAACTTCCTTGTATAGTCCATGCTTGACTCACTTAAAGATATATTTGGATTTTCCTAAGAAAAATATTTCAATAATTTCTATGTCAAAAAAGAATATATATAAAAGTCACAAAATTTGCAAAACTTGTCAACGAACCTAATTATTTCTTGTCTTTTGCTTTTTTATTAATATTTATTTTATTTTTTTGCACTTAGATGTCAGAATAAAAGTAATTATATTATCTTGAACTACACTTTTTATGGACTAGACAAATTCCTATAAAATTCTCGTATTCCATGATAAAGTGGAACATTATTTACAAATTTACCGGTAATTTGTTGTAGAAGGCATAGAAAAATATTTCGTCGCAATTCCCTTCAAACAAATTGTTAGGTTCACTTAAAGATAACGTGCCAGCTTTTATAATATCTTCAAAATTTCCATACAATCAAAAAAAAAAACTTACCGATCCATCTCGACTACTAATTTCATCCAAATGGCCCAAAAAGCTGCTCAAAGAAAAATCATTAATGTTATCTTCGAGCCACTTAGGATCTGCTGATCCTTCCCTAACTATTTGCATAGGACTTAAGGGAGGAATAGTGTTTATGATGTCGCCTGTAAATAGAATAAATTTTTAATATAAAGTCGCATTGCTGGAATTAACAAAAGGTACTTGTTGAGTCATCTAGAGTACTTATTGGCAACGGAGAGGGCAGTGGCAAATCTATAAGCTGAGACAAATCCGGGACATCTTCTAAAGGAGTAGCTTGTTTGTCACCAAATATTATGTCCTCCTTACAATTGTCACTCTTTTTATTTTCTTCTTCTTCCGCAGTACTATTACTCTCTATTGGCTTAACAATATCACTTTCCAAATTTGACACCTGTAAACTGTCTGCTTCATTAGCTAAAATTTGTTCTGGCTTATGGTTAGTATTATTAGAATCCACCACATCCTTTTCTAAATCAGGATCTATTGATACATTATTAGAAGTCTTGCAATTTTCAGGACTCTCATCATCATCATCATCTTTTGGGGAATCATCCTCTTGATCAGTTTCCTCCACACTACTGTCAGGAGGTCTTTGAATGCTGGTGAAGTGATTTTGAAGGGTTTTCACTTCAACTTCAGGCGCCATACCATTTTGAACAGGCATGAGACGCTTCACTACAATTTGCTTGGATCCAAAAGCTCCAAATCTTGTAGATTTCTGTTTTATACTCTGTAAAAGATCAATATTATTTCCATTCTGCATAGCGCTCTCAAAGATTACGTTTGTTGGTCGCGAATCTATCGTTAGTGTGTTTCTTCGAAAAGGAGTTGCAGGCTGCCTAAATATTATATTATCACTATGTGATGGAGCATAAATCTTATTGGATACATAAGTGCTTGGTGCTAGCTCCTCCCCCGGCTGGAAATAATTTATGTTTATTTCCTGTATAATCGGTTAAATTGCAATTTATACTTACCACCGGTCTTCCGTTTCTGTCGCACGTATGTCCGCAATAACAGGGTTTTCTCCTAACGTTTTCACTTAAATGTGCAATTAATAATAACTGCTTTAATTTACTCCCTATTGAACTTCGATGAATCTGTTTTACAATCTCACTGTCCTCAACTTCGTTATTATTTGCTATATAAATTGACTTGTCTTCCGGGTCCGTTCCTAATTCCTTATTGTTGCTCAGCCAACTGTATTCGAACATTAATTTAGAATCCTGTCCAAATGCCACATAAAGATCACCAATAGTTATATCCCCGCAATTTAATATCGTCCAACCTTTCCTAATTTGTTTTAGAACATCCTCGTTAATTAAAGGCTTTAGATGATTTACCACAGTGTCCTTTTTTTCCTTTTTCCGAGGGGGATATTTAATCTCTTTTTTCTTTTGTCTCTGACTTTCGCTCATTTTCGAGCTATCTAAAAGTTTATTTGAAGAATCCGACAGATATGGTTCTTTGTCTGAAAGTTTTAGTGTATCAGTATCACCATAATCGTTTTTTAAGTAGCTATCTAGATCGCTACTATCTTGCCTTTCGAAGGGATTAATTTTATCATCAATTATGGGATCTTGAAAAATATCGCATAATACATCAGAGTTCAGAATATCACCAAAATCCTGCCTTTCTTCTCTTAAATTACATTCAGAGTCTATTGGTCGATCACAATCAGTTCGAAATTTTTTATGTTCAGGACTTTTTTTCTCGCACCCACTGTCAGAACGCTGCCTTTTTGCGGTGTGCTTTTCATGACAAAGCATTTCTCCACGCACCTTGACACCTATGCGCTCTTCATATGCATTCAGGCATATGTTGAAACTGCTGAGCAACTCTGTTATACTTACTAAGGGCCTGTGAATTGTGGCATCTTGATGTGGTGTAAAACAGATCAATGGTTCTTGTAAATTGTCACAGTCATTGTTGTCTGCGTTAAACGGTATTTCGTTTTTCCCTGAATCACAAATAAAACTAGTTCCTATTAATTTCAAGGCATCCTCATTCTGCAAACAATGAAAACCTTGCTTTAGAATTGTGCTTATATATATGCCAACTAATGTCAATAGAAACTCAATGAAGAAACGTAATATTTAAAATTAACATAACATACTGTAGGGTAAACTGTACAGTGAGTAACATCTTTGTTGCATAAGTGAACTCTATCCTATTCTCCTAATCTAAAAAGGCAAACAGACATTGGAACAATTTCTGTCTTATGTAATAACTATTCGAGGATTATGCTAACTAAAACTAGCATGCTGATTATATTGATACACTGATACCAATTTTAACAAATCCTACAAGCCAGGGGTGTGGAAGAGAACGCCCAATCATACTGTGACTGGTGTAACTGTGTCATTCATTTGCTTAGTTGCCATAAAACGGACTCAAAACTTGGAAATGAATCCTTAGTCGACTCGTTCCTTTAAAACGAAACCGTCGGACTCAACCCATTTCTACTGAGTAGACTATGCGCACACATATATATTATAACTTCCCTTCCAAATTCCTTCTTAAGAGGAGGTTTTGCTTTGCAAGGTCAGAAAGCCCGATTTTGTGTTCCTTCTATATTTCTTAAAGGCAGAAACACATACAAGCAAGCCTCAAGGCGAGCTTCTCGAGGCTTCCTCGCGGTGAGCTTTGAAGCTTTCCTTACCGAATATAATATAATATAATTTGTAATAAATTACAAACAATTCTCCCCGTTATATTTTCTTATCGGATTAACAAAGTAAAGCCATAAAAATTATAAACAGAAATTCCCTTAGCATAAAAACAAATACTTACAATTTTTGTTTCATGACTACGCCACCGGTACTGAAAAGTTCGAATAATGGTCGATAATTTCTTTTGGAGGGGTACAACTGTGCGCACAACAGGATTTTGTGCAATACTCTGCACTCTTCCCCAAGATTCCATTGTAGCAGGTCGAAGACATATTTCTACTTTGGATGGTAGTTTTATATCTTCTAACCAATCTAGAGAAAATTCAAAAAGTGTAAAAGATCTAAAGTGGATCTAAAAATTTGAAAATACCTTCTAGTTCATTCAATTTCCTTAAAGCTTTACACGATGGTGTCTTAATTCGAACAGTTTTACCCTTACTTCTTAATGTTGCATGCCCTTTGTAAATGAGATCTTTTATCTTCATAAGATTCTTTTCCGAAACGAAGCTAAGACGTCGGCGCATTTCTCCATAGTTGATTAAAGCATAGAGCTCCTGAGCAGGCTTTTTAACTTCTAAACATAGATATCGTTTAAATATTACCTATGCTCATGTTCGCAAATTTAAAGTACTTGAAAGTGCTTGACTTTGTCATAAAATAACTTTAAAAAATAAACATTCTTGCAATGTAGTTTAGATATACAATAATTAAAATATATACAGATCTCTTGCACTTAAAAGTACTTAAAATTTGTCAAGAGAAAACATTTTAGAGACTAACCGTCCGAAAATTTTATAAATTTAGAAATTTTATGAAAAGTTTGATAAAAGGATTGGCGCACATGTTCCTTTGATTTAAAACCCTGATCAGATGAGCTTTTCCGTTTTAATTTAGAATTAATAAAATTAGCAATAGATTCAAAATCTCGTCCAAATTCATTAAGTGCGTCGAAAAACAAATTTTTTTCAGTATTTGACCATACAACCTTAGATGACTTCATTTGGCCGGGAGTTTTTTGAAGACTTTTATCTTCCCTTGAATTTTCTGTCAAATTTATGGTTAAAGCAAACAAAAAAATGAAAGTATATATATATATATATATAATATACCTCTTTTATCTGGAGGTGGAGTAGAAGGCCGTGTTTGATCTTGTTTCATTTTTTGAATTACTCTAGCACTAGTCCTAACCCCAGGACTATTTACAGTTGTTACAGAGCCGAGAAGCTCGTTCTTAAAACAACAAATAAAGAAACAATGTTTAAATTGTATAAGGATTTCCTTACTTCACATCTTTTTTCATCAGCAGACTTTGATTTCCCTAAACTGTTTTTTGAAACATCATTTTCCTGTCCATCATCTATATCTTGAAAATCTTCTTCTAGTTCATCAACAGTTTGGTCTTGTAGATCTGTATCCATTTAGACTTGCAAACCAGCAGATGCTGAAAAGAAAAATATGACAATTTGTATATAAAACACATTGGGAGGATGGAGTTCATAGAATAGTCGAAAAAAATAACCCTCGGCTTAGGTACAGATTTTTGCATATAGCAGAGATCGTAAGGCTCTGGTTACTTTAATTTATTTTACAAAACATCTACATACAATCTCACAATCACCACACCTCAACTCCATCGAAGAGGAAAATTTGGCAACACTACATAACAAGTAAAGAAATGTTGAAAATTGTTTTTAGAGAGGAGGGGGAGAAAACAAGTGCTAAAGAGACAGGGTTTTCTTCAGGTTTTATTATCTTATGTCAGACCGTATTAACACTACGGAGTTCTCTGAAATCTGGGAATATGCAAAGGTCATACCTACACTAAAGAAACATAGTGCTACTCAGCTATCACTTTCGTCCTATAAGCATTTTGCCGTTTCTATCCAAAGTGATGGTGCCAGTATATTTTCAAAAATGGACATAGCACGCTTTCTGCTTTTTTGGCCGTTTGCGAGGATATCAGAAATTTAATCGATCGTGCAACTTTGATGGTACTATTGGACTTTTCAAGAGCCTTCGACACTGTTGACCATCACATGTTGCTTTATAAATTAAAGCAACAATTTACTTCGTCTGTCTCTGCATTGATGGACCGATTTGCTTAGGTTTCGGCAGGGTATTAAATTTCTGAGTGTGTTGGGCAAACTGCTGGAATACCACAGGGATCTATTCTTGGTCTATTAGTTTTTACTCGTTATATTAAAACATCACACAGATCGGTTTGAAAATTAGGCTTGTGTAAAGTATGCCGATGATATACAGCTACACATATCTTCGTCGGTAAGCAACATTCGTAACATAATTTCTATTGTAAATGGGGATCGGTCATAATTTACAAATACCTCTAATTTTCCTTGCGTGATCCTTGGAGATCGCCAGTTGCCTTACAGGGAGAATGTACAGAACCTAAGGCGATTTTTAACAACATCTTTCCACGTCAGATCATAATAATTACATTACAGCTAAGATATATAGTATGTTATGTTATTGTGATGTCCTTTTTAGCACTACATATGCCGCAAAAAAACTGAAGTTGAAAGTGCAGTATGGCTCTCAAGAAGCTCTTTGATTTCAGAAGATGCTTGTCATTATCCGCGGTTTTGTTTCTCCTAATCTGACGTATTGCACATATATACTAGTGCCGCGTTTTTTGGTCTCTTCTTTTTGTAGTGCTTTAAAAATAGAGCTTTTGTACATATTTTATAACACTTAGAAAAATGTATAGTGACCCACAGAATACTCTTCCAGATATTAAATCCATGATTTTTGATTCGCGAAAACTTGAGCATTCATACTTTTCCCTTTGCTTAAATTCTCATCTAAATCCCTGATTACCTGCATTTTTGTTTCATTTACCTCAACGTATAACTTTTTACACTTTTTCGAATCACTTGTCTATTATTATTATCATTTTCGTTACGAAATAAACTGTAAATACATTTAGAACTCTCGTTTTCTTTAAATCAACCTTCGGTTAGGAATTTATAAGATTATAAAGATCTGATTTCACTTTTCTTTTTCATAGTAATGAAAAATAAATAGTCCCATTTATATACTAAAACAATTCTGTAAATCTTGTGAACATTATCCAGTATTTTAATAAATCCATATTGTTTTCTTCGCTTAGTTTTTAAATGCAAGGAGAAATAAAAAATTATTACGTCTTTAGCGATATTATAAAAATTCAGAAAGTATTTTTAAAGCTGCACTGTTTACAGTATCCGTTATCTAGAGAACATAAAAATTTATAGGTCATGAGTTACTCAACAAACTGATTAGCTGACCTCAATGAAACTTGTCCAGGTGTTCAGAAATATTCGGCTGAGAATCAAATTAATAAAAAAAAATATTTTAGCATCCTTGATATAAATAGAGAGTGGTGCACAATATATAATTCAGTTTTAAAACGTGGCAGCAATAGTAATTGCCTGTTGCAAATAATTTCTCTCGAATTTGCAGTCCATTCTTGGAAATTGCCTTCGTTAACTTAGGCAGTGGTCTCCTTTAATAAGGACAAAATTGGATTTTACTGACTGAGATTTCATTAAAATACTGCCAGTGAAAAATAAAACTACTACAATGACCTAATAACAATATAGTATCAATCTTATGGATGTGGTTTAGTTCCAGAGATTCGTCTTTTTCTGAAGCATTCCCGAAGTTTAGTATGCTACTTTATATTGATCTAATGCGCCATTGTGTATATTTCCAACAGAATCGAGAAATATCTGCAAATTGTAATATACACAGTAGAGATAGTGACCTGCAATCCACAGGGCTTCCGGAATAATGTACTATTAGCCTTCGCATTTAGTTTTTACGTGCTTGCCAGCAATTGCTTCTATTATTTTAAACATACCCACCTTGGTTTCTCCTATACCCAGCAACGCCGCTAATAATCCCTGCAAAGTGCCATTCAAATCTGTAGAATCTCATTAGATATTTTGATTTTACAAATCTATGCAACTGAAAACCACTTCACGAGATTTCTCAAAATAAGTGCGGAAAAATGGCGATTGCTGGATTTGTCATAAAATTTCAACACGATTTCCCCATCTTTTACACACTTTTAAAACCTATCACATTTTAATCTTTTTGCCTTATAGGTTCATAATCCGAAAAATAGTGAAAAAACGGTTAAACGGGCTTTATTCTCCCAATATATTTTTTCCAATTTGCTCGCAAGTGACACTCAATGAAGTCCCCTTTTCCCTAACTTTACTCATTTCAGTTTACAAAACAACATTTTACACACGGAATTAATCTTATCCTGAGCCAGAAATTTATTTCTAAAATAACAAATTATTGTCCTTAAGATTTTAAAGAAAGTGACTACAAGAGAATTCGCGAATTCGCTGTTGAATAAACAAACTGGGAAATGTTTTGCCAAACAAAACAAAAGCAAAAAGCAAAGTACAATTCATTCTTCGCCTTTGTCTTCTATTGAGACTAGTGCACAGCAAAAGTCCCGTTACACAGAAACGTTAAACGCCACCTTGGGGCCTGCCTTAGAATTATCTTTTGCAGGCCAAATTGAGAGAACTTAATTCCGACGAGAACACAAAGAAGCCGAAATAAGAACATGAATCGAGATTAATGAATTTTAATTATGTAATGGCCAATTCGCGCACGAACTGTACAAATTAAAAACGTGGAACGGCGGATAAGATACGTCTCATCCGAGCGAAGAAACCATACGACTCTCTAAAAACCTGTCATTTACGACGCCTCCTATTTAAACCTGTTATTTACAATGCCTCCTATTTAAACCTGACAATGACAATGCCTCCTATTTAAACCTGACAATTGTGACCTTCGAGCATACAACAGAAAGGAGCGGAAACAACGAGGCAAAAGTGAAGCCAATTTGCTTACTAACACGTAGAAATTTCGGTCCACTTTACAGTGTAAAAATTGACAGTTTGGGTTAACCCAGGAGATTTTGTAT
>QYTT01092607.1:0-15703 GCA_006980735.1 Dasypogon diadema
GTCTGCAAATATACTCGAGTGGGGTCTCAAATGAAAGCGCACTGAAAGAGAATATTGATGACTTAATCGAGAGTGTTCTTAGCTTCGTTTGATGAGAAAATTGGTGGTGGGAAAATTGGGACATGGAAATCCGATTGTCAAGTGAGAGTTTTTTACTTTTTAAAGGGAACTTAGGTTTTTTTGTCGGGGGTTTTTTAAATTTTTGATTTAATTTTATTATATGTTGTAATCTACGTACCACTGAGAGTCTTCCATCTTTATTCACAAATTTAGATTTTCATTTAATCAATTATAATCAATTAATGGTTGATGCACAACCAGACTGTGGATTTGTAGGAAACATCGCAAGGAAAACTACTACCTCACTTAGTTCCTGAACGAACGCGAGTGCTTTCGGTACTACCTCCACAAAGGTCGTAGAAGATACTTTTCGCACAAAGAACCTAGAGACCACGAGAGATGCTCCAGAAAAAATAAGACGCCCAGCCCGAAGTAATGTGGTTCCTCGTAACCCCAAGGGAAGGATTTTAGTCATTAGTCCGAAACAACCAGAGATTGTGTTCCCTTCCCTGCTAGAAAAAATTGTCATATGTTTTTTTTTGTTAATTTTAATCTTCCACAACTCGGGGTTATTCGGTCATCCGTTTTCCTTGACCATCTTTTTATAACAATGATGCATCTTTTAGTCAAACTAATTCTACAGTAAGAAAAGCATTCCTAAGGCCACAAGTGTCCGCAGCCAATTTTGATTATCGTAGTACCCTTTCACCGGAATAAATGAGAAATGATTCGAGGTCAGAATTGACAATCTCAAAAATGCTGGGGCTATTCAGGCACGAGAATACATCTTTTTTGCGAATTACTGTTTCATATATTATATCTTTGATACCTACTGCCTGAATAGCATCGGTGCCCAAATTGCCCCGATCTCCCCTATGGTTGGCGATGGTTTCGGTAATGATTGTCGAAAATTTCTGTAGCCTTGACTTAATTTTTCTGATGTTAACCTTTATATCCATTAGTACAAGGACCATATTATCCTCCAAATTAGTTTGCCGTAGCCTCTGCTTTCTATGACCAATCCATCGTACAACGAAATTCCACGCTCTCTGTAAATTCTGTAAACATTCACGAAAATTCCACTGCTTGGATACCATTCCAATACAATTTTCTTGCTGCATTACTACTTCTTTCAACTTCGCCACACATAACAAAACCAACCAAATAATAAACTATCCATCCACAGCTCTCCCTTCACATGCAGAGAATTTAAAATTGTCCAGAGAAGTTTTATCCATGAAGGAATTTATTGTTTCTCGTTTTTTTTACTAAACACGTGAACTATTAAAAAGCAGTGAAATTTATATTGTGTTCCCCTCTGGTTGTCTTGAACAAAATAAATACAACATAAGTCGAAAATATAGATAAAACAGGTTAGCATCGTAGGGTTCATCCATAAGCTCTGCCACAAATGCAAGGATTATCAGAATTGCAGTCTTATTTTAGAGACGGTTTTAAATATTGCAGAATTGTAAACAAAAGGCAATATCATTGTGTTATCATGTACATTTTCCTAACGCCCTGACCCATTTATCAAGCACTGAATACGTTTTCATCAAGATACTGCTATTGTAAACTTTCCCAATTAGTACTGGGTTACTATATTAAACTTAAACCAAAGTTGTTTTAAATAAACGTTCAGATTGTTCTGTTCTAAGTGTTAACTTTCCAGGTGCATACGCTCCACAGAACTTACTATTGTTGCAGATTTCCTCCAGTCTTTATGTTGTGGAGATTTTAATAACTTGGCAAAATATGCCTGAATTTTTGTAAATAGGATTTAATGAAAGCAGGTGCTAGTGTTTCCAGACTTGGATCTTATTTAGGAAATATTTATAAAAACTTATGTTAGTCAAATGCAAGGCCAGCCTCACTCATTCAATCAATCAATATTACTCCCCAAAATTTAGGGATTTCATTTTAGGAGTTTGGTAAATTACAAAGGAAAAAAAGTATACCTTCTGAAATAGCTTTTAAGTTAAAAAATTTATTTATAACATTCAAACTCACCACTATTAAAAGAACGAAATAAATCCAGTCCCAAAAGCTGTGGGCATCCTGTACATAGTACATTATGTCTGTCCACCCCTCCAAAGAAATCACCTAGAAAATAGAGATTTTGTCCTTAGTAGTCACTCTCTTTATACTCTATTAGCAGTATCAAATTAAGCATTTTAAAAAACAATATAAGAGTAAATATTTTCTTTATAGTTACTTTTTACTTAATTACTTAAAGTGGACTTTTAATAAGGGGTCGAGGACAATGGATATCACTTTAACTCCAAGATGTCAAGCAGTTATTGCAAAGTAGACGTAGACCATCACGTAGGCCTTAGTCGATTGCTTTTTTTTTTGTATTTTGTAATGAACGAAAACAAGTACATATTTATTAAACAGGGTGGGACTGGTCTACCCACAGTGCTAATTTCCCACTTGGCCTTTTTGTCTAGCTTTTGAAAATTTAATTGTTATAAAAAAACCGCCAATTCAAATATTTTGCAGACCTTACCAGGTGTTCATTATGGAATTCAGCGTGGAATGAATCTGGTCCGGAGGTCAAGTATGGAGTTCCTCAAGGGTGCATCCTCGGTTCGTTACTGTTTACCATGTTTATTGATGACTTTTGCTCATTTGTAAATTATTAGGTAGTTGTGTCTTATTAAACGTAGAGTATCTAGACTGAACGATGACTTGGATTGAGTTTCTAAATGGTCATTCTAAATCCTTCCAAGTATATATATTTTCTAGGTATTCTATCGGCTTTCCTGTCGCCCACATTTAACATTGATCGCAAGTGTTTTGAATCTCATCGATATTGTAGTTAGCCTGAGTATTTGTCTCAATAGTAATACGTGCCTCTCGGCAAAATTATTTGGAATATTAGGCCAATATATAATCGACAATACCAGCTACGACTATTTTCATAGGGTATTAATTGGCTCTGAAGCGATGTGTATTTAGAGCTTACAATTTTGAGCATATTCTTGGACGAAGGTTGGCTTTTAGGTCTTCAAACCATCGTATACATAATTTTACATGTTTGTCCTTGGGCATCCTGTGGTTCTTCATTCTGGCGATATGGACAAAGCCTCTAAATTTTCCAGACTTTATGAAATTAACTTTTATAAAAGGAAAACCTGACATATTCACAATTTCTGTGTCGGAGTTCACCTCTAATGTAATGTCGGTATCCTTAATAGGATTGAGATATCTGTCGGGATATTTAAAGGAACACATTAAAAATATATATGTATATATCAACATTTGTAACTGATGGACTATAGCCTCAGAAATGTGTGAAGCCAATAAATGTAGATTACGATTTGTTATGTGGTAATTAAATAGTAAAAGTTACAGCAACTGGTCAAATCCATACTGAACCCTTTTAATTAAATATAGCATATGACTGCAGTGCAACTGTTAAAATGGTATTATCCCTGTAAAACTTGTTTTAGGGTATTGCTCAAATTCGGCATGAGTAGTTTCATTTATTTTATCTGTTATTCAACACCTTGAGCAAAGATCCAATTATGAGATTACAAATTATGAATATTCAAGGGAATTTCACTTAACGACATAATACAAGTGATTTACAATATCGCTGCATACAAACACCTTGGAAATACTACCCGCAATATTACATTTATGCAGTGCATCCATACATACAATTCATTAAAGGTTATAGATACATCCAGGAGAACCAGAATATGGTGTTTGTAACAGGTTTTGCACCAAGCAACCCAGAAATTATCCTCTCCAAATTAATTTACTCGTAGTATGCATACACAACCTTTAAAATGAGTGCCCATATGGCCCTCAAAAATCCTAGAATATCATGCAAACATGTTTTGGTTGAGGATACTGGAAGTTAGCTGCTTTTATTACATGGTGTATGCAAAATTAATTAACAACTTAACTGATGAAAATTACCAGAAATATCGCCACCCAGGCTAATCCGATATTGTCAAAGGATATAGTGCCTTGGAACGGATTCCCTCCTAGTTGCGTACAGTTTGTGTAGTACTGGTTCCAATTAACGCAAGACTTGTTGGTCGGATAATTCATGGAGAACGGTTGTGCACTGGCTGAAAAATGTACAAAAAAAAAGAATTATTAGTGAACATATGAAATATATTTTAAATATTTACATACAGAAAGTTGGAAACGAGGCTAAAAACGAATGTGTGGAAGATTTTTTTTGGTATAATAGAGAAAGTTAATTGAATGGGAAACCTACACTACAAAATGCAGGTAAAAATTGTTTTCTAATTAAAGTAACTGAATTTTTCGAAAGTATGCCTCAGGCTCACAGGTTTACAACTATAATATTGTTTACGATTTTTAGTTCAAAAATTTCGCATATGCTAAAGGAACTGGATGGCATTACGTACAACTCCGTGTACAAATTTTTTCTCAGTACCTAAATATTGTACTTTTCAATTAATAGAAATTATGCCTACACTTGCTAGTTTATCACAACAGCATTTATTAAACATTGCACTTGGATATACTTTTTTTATAGATGAAAAAGAAAGAAGGAAAAGGGCAACATAAGTGTTGAAGCTCAGAATTCCTTCACTTCTCTCCTTTTTACGATGGGTGGATCTTTTGAAGCGTATTATCCAGACTTGTTTTCTCTTTTGAACATGTATTCAGCATTGGCGGTGATACCACGCGATATGGTTTGCGTGGTATTCTGTATGAGGGGCACTCGTGAGCAGCATTTTTCACAGCATTTTTATTATTGCTGCAGCAAACTTATATATATATATATATATATATATCTGACTCGGTCTTAGAAAATGGAAATTTATGTGATGCGATGCGAATCGCAATCCGCCCTTCTACAAGGTATCATAAAACAGGGCTATTTTGACATTACAGGTTACTTTGACATATTTTGGGGCTTATTTTATTTTTATTATATTATTTATTTATTTTTTCTTACCATTGCATACCAGTGGACCTATCCTATATGGTGGGAGATTTGAACATAAATGCATTCCCGAATCATCTGGTCTGGAACAAATATAATCCTGCTCCTTCGAAAATTCGTAATAAAAGGAGATACTGAAAATATACAAGACAAATTCAAATTAATACCGAAATCTGAATAACATGTAAAATGTAATGCACACACCCGACTGACTAAGGGTAAAGTTAATGCAATTTGCTTCAAAGCAAGGTTACGGACTAATTGTATATATATATATAAAGGTACATAAATAAACCACACACCACATTATATGTATTACTCCATATCTATAAATAAACAGTGGAAATTGCACAAAAATTTTCGATATTAAAAAGTGAAAATACGAAAGTGTTTGGCTTCTGGTTAAATATTGAAGACAACATGTATTTATTTATTTTTATTAATTATATAAATTTTGTTTATATAGTTATGGAAAAAAATTATAATTACTTTGAAACTGACGGAAGTGTGATTCGCCAAGTTTAAATTTATTTATAACGAAAACGTTTTATGCGTTTCTGTTCTGGGTGGCCGATAGGATATTTTACTGAAAATGTTGGTTTCTAGAATAGGAATCATCAATCAGTCAATAAATCAAGAATATTATAGTTTCAGAATTCCATATGTTCTGAAGAGTCTTCCTTGAATTAATTAGTTTTTCAATAATAATTAATATAATTCTGTTATTTACAGAAATGCGAACTGTCCTCACATTTATCTGTGTTTTATGGAAAAGATTTATGACTATGCTAGAAACTAATAAAGAAAAAAAAGTAAATGGGTCAAATGTAAACCACATTTTGTTTACTCTGAGAAACTCTGGTGGGTTGTGACCCATCAAAAGATATTAATGCACTTTCAAAGTGTTTTCCTCATGCCGGGCGGAGAAATTACTAAGCAAGTAAAATTTTCTTTGTCACTTTGTGCAGAAGGAATTATTCCACGTCTGTAAGCTCATGTTAAAGTGGAATTTTGATTGTATACCGCTGATTATTTACTGTTAGTAATAGAAACAATCTACATTAAGCAAAAAAAAAATAAGATAATGGAATACAATTTTGGAAAAAATGAAAGAAGTTAGTTAGTTGAATTATTAAAATCGGTCGAAAATTACGCAGCATGCAGAGGAGTTCTTAAGTATATAGAAAACTCTCTTGAATTGGGATATTATTGTTAAAAGATAAATAATATTCAAACTATTGTTGAACTAATAGGGATTCTCAAGCATAGAACTAAGCAGACCTCTAGGATCAGTAAAAAAAAAAACAGATTGATGCACAGGCGCAAACGATATACTTCCGAAACAGCGTACTACCTCTTTGGTAGGTGCGTCAACAATTTCTGCAAAAACTGCATGGGAAAGAAGGAGGTTGAGTTGGAAACATTCAATACTTTTTCTGCGAATGTCCCGGTCTGGCCAGACTTGGATACTGTGGATACTTCTTTGATTCACTGGGTGAATTTGCAAATAAGATTCATAAACTTTTCCGGCCAGTTATAGTCTGATTGGTTTTAACAGCCCTTGCAGTTGATGTCCCATGTATGTGGCATTACAACTGAACCATTTTCTAGGTTTAAGTGAGGCCAACTCTGTAGTTTTTATGTGCTCGCCACTTTAGTCTTACCTAATCTAAGTATAAAATCAAAATAGTTTTAAGATCAGTATAGAAATCTGACTGATCACGTGCCAATGATAAAAGTCACGCTTGCAGTCCTCTTGTAAACCAGCCTTGGGAAGTTCTGGAAAGGATTGGGAGCCTTTAATATGTTTTGTGTAATACTACAATTCTAGGGGTATTAAGAAATAGTAGGTAGTCAATTGTAGAGAGATAATTCGCTTTCCTTTGGCATGGCATTTGGATGACATAATGTACTTTTATATTGTTAAAGTTTTTTTTGTTCAGTTATATTGCAAAGAAGTGCAGGAAAATCAAGATTACCTTAATTCTTAAGCTTAGACGCAACAGCTTCCACGAAACTATGGAATTCAAATGGACAACTTCCTATATTTCAGGACGAAAATTCACTACAAGAAGATATGGCAAACCACACTCCTAAACAAACAGTTACATTCATACATGCATACTAGATAGCAAAGTTGGCAGTTTATACCCATATTATACATAAAGTTAAGACAAAAGTCCTGCCGTAGAGCCACAGTTATATTTTTTTTTGGATTCTTCGATGTTGCGATACCTACCGAAAAAGCGTGGAAAATAAATTAAGGCTGATAGAAACTCGAGCCTATATGCTAAACAACTTAAGATTTTTTTTTATTTTTATTTGTCAAGAATTTTATTATTTTATTTTTAACAAATAAAAAATTTGGTTATTTTCCGTTTAATTAATCAGAAAGCCAAACACCATAAAAATAATATTTCGTTACCTTTATTGTATATTTATTAGGTAAATGTGCAATTTTTCCATTTATTTACCAACAGACTCTTTCTCAATTTTTTTTTCTATATTTAAATTTATAAATAAACGCCGTAACATAAAATGTTCACACTCTAAAATCATTTATAGGAAAGCCCACAATCAAGCTGTTGTAAATTTATATGATTAATAGTGTTCATAGAAATAGTACATGTTCTCTAAATTATTAAATACTCTTAGATGAGTAGATTACGAAATAATTTATCAAACTAAAATATACCTATCTGCTTAAAAAAAGTAGTCTTTTTTACCCTCAAATAAATCAATACCTGACGAGAATTTGTCTTCCAAAACCTCTTAAATGATGCTCAATGAAAATATATAGATTATATGGCAACATTTGTAAGGTTAAAAATAGTTCCCAATCTCCTCTTTCCTAAAAGTTTTTTCTGATTAAAGTGTCCCGAGTGCATCAAAGGGTGTAAGGAGAACATTACTGGTGATTAGGTGGAATCTATCATAACTGAATACGACTGAGATGATGTGAATAGGTCTTTCGCTTTTAATAAGGGCGTTGTTAACATTACAAATTTTTCGCGTAAATAGCCGGCGGGAATATAACGAGTAATAATCACACACTTTACTGAGAAGCTTGTGTTTTAACAACATAAATAACCAAAAAAAAAACACTTTGGAATGTTTGAGTTAGGATTCTAGTACTCTATTTATAATGGAGTTCAAAGAGGTGGAAATGATGAGTACAGCCAACGGGGGTAGACTATAAAATGTAAGAAATTTCCCAAAGTTCCAAATGTAGTTAACTTCATAAAATCCACCAAGTACAGATATCTTGGTCACGTACCTCTTATATCCTAACCTGTTCCAGAGCGAAATACTATACGGATCCTTGAAATTGTGGCAAACTACGTGCATATCGTTAACTTGCGGAGATGTTTTAAAAATTGCAGTCTATAGAAATGCACTGCCATGAAAGTGGCTTATGTCCTTTGATGGTGATGATGTCTGGGATCATAAGTTCTTTTAAATCTCCATATTTCAGATATCATTTCTGTGTGGCAGCCTCATTGCAACACTGTCTTTTGTTGGGGTTTTATTGTTATTTTTGATTATCTTTGTCGGTTTTGATTTAGGAAGTTTCTAGTCTATATTTCAATATAATTTAATGATGATTTCATTTTCAGCAAAGGTATAAGTGAGGCAGGTGTCAGGCAGTTAGGCAGCCGTTCAAGCTCCAAGTTTTTACAATTGAGTGTCGACTTGGCTGGAATTGTTAGAATTAAAGACATAAAGGCGTTACCGGTAATGAGATTTTGAGTAGATTAGTACAAAAGTGAAATAAACCGAAGCCACTTAGTGGTCTAAATAAAAGTTACCTCCTATAACAATAATAACTTCTCGTGCTCAACAAATCTGAGCTTAGGACAATAACTGGCCTATCGTACCATTCCTACCCTCTAAGATGCCCTTTCAAAGTATAGGGCATAATAGTTTTTTATCACTGTGAACTTTTTCTTCTAGGTAAAGACAGAAACATCTTAATCTATGATGTTTATTGTGCTAGTAGTGCATCCGGAAAAATCCTAGGTCTCGAGTAGACCTCCGAACAGGCTTTGTCACACAATACCTCAAGTATTCGAGGTGATCTGAGGTTCTTGAGACCTCTACAGATATGCGGGTTCTGTAGAGGCCTCAAGTACTTTAGACTTTCTCGAATGTCGGGGATCTTCTTTGTTTAAATAAATTCCTAAAATTGTTTTTAGACATTAAATAAGTAAACATTTTAAACATTAATGAGTATCTAAAACAAAAAGAGTTGCTTTGAATATAAATTTATGTATTGCAATTAACAAAAAATTGGGGGCATTTTACTTTTTAGGAATTAATTCTCATCCATGTTACTTCTTTGAACACCATTATACATTTGTCTGAACGGTTATTAATTAATAATAAAAAATAAAAATAAAATATTTAAATAAAATCAACTGATGACTTAAAATATTCACTTTTCATTTATTCCTAGTGCATATTAGCTCATAACACATGCACTATAAATCTATTCTGCTATATTTTAATCATATTATTAATATTTTTGTTAGATTTGGGGCTTTGCTATCAAGATTTGTAAATATTGTGCAAAAACAATAACAAATGGCTTGTTTAGGTTCAGCATTATTTTAATTACTCAGTATCTTACTCATCTTATATTAAAGATTTATGAGTTGAAAGGTACTTGCATCCTAATTGTTATTACACAAAATAAATTATATAATAATAAGCACCTAACCTCCATCTTTTGTTTATTGAAATTTTCCCTATTACTATTTTATTTCAACGATATTTTGATAGGATATTTTATAGCAGTAAATCAGGATTTATGATCGTCTATTACAGCTATGTATTTAATATTGAGACTTTGTTTTATATAATATATTTTGAAAACGCTTGCATCGGTTTTGGTATTTAAAGATTTTCGAGAAAATCTTATTTAGGTTTGTAGGGTCCTGTTAAATGAAATTCATTTTTTATAGTGCTTCATTATTTATTTTAATTTTGGGGCATATTAAAAATATTTGTATTTATATTTTATATATTTCTTTAAATACAAATTAATTTCATACTCAAATAAATTTAGTAAACTGAATAAAGAAATTTTCTATTTGAAATTCTTTAAACTTTTCTGTATGATGAAGAAATAAAAATTGGAATAATGTTTTGAAAAATCAATTCCTTAAGCACGTATATTGTGTAATAAATTCTGAAAGTAAAAAAAAACAGTACCCTTTCGGTTTGACCTAGAGATCTAACATAATCAATACCAAAGCAGTAAATTAAAAGTGGGATTAGAACTTAATTGACCTGGCGAGCTTTTAAGTCAGGCTTCGAATCAGTTAATATTTCTAAAACTTTATAAAGACTAACTCTGTAAATCGCATCTACTAAATAACTGTATAGTGTATAGGGAAATGTATTATATTTATGAATTTCCTTTCAAATTTTTGATCCGCGTTTTTTGTAGTCAACTGTAAGGAAAATATATAACTTCAGGTACGTAGATGTGATCATGTACTGCCTCTCCGAAAACTAATTTCTGGAACGATGAAAAACTGAATCTATCAAAATTTACATTCTTTGTTCAAAAAACTAGAAAAAAATTCCCTCTCCCCTTCAGAGTATTTTTGTTTAGGGTAATTTAATTGTAAATAATAAAAAAATGACTACCTAAAAAATTATAGAAAAGTAAACACAAAAACTAAATCAACGTCAAAATATAAAATAATTACTTACGCAGGAATATCTAATTGTTTTGAATAGATTCTATAACAAATATCTAAAACACAAATATACACAGCAGGCATCATTTCAGTTAAAATACAATTCTACAGCTACTTTTCTATCTATGAGATAAAATTCTATATTCATTACACTATTATTACTATCCTCTATGTTGCAATGGATCGCAAGGGGTTTCATAATGGAAATGATAATGTGAATTCTACTAATGGGGAGTTTGTTTACGTAATATGTTATTTAATATAACTACATTATTTACAAATTATCAACAAAAATTTCAAAATTACATCTGATATAAAAAAAAGAAAAAGAAAAGAAAAACATCAATCTTACAGATGTAATAAGGCAGGCGCAGTGTAGCTGACATAACACAACACAAATAGATTTGTGGCTGAAGAAGTTTTTAGATGCTCAATTTTTAGCTTTCAAGTTAATACCTACATATACTAGCACAAGTCAGATTCAACAAGAAGAAATTCTTGAACCAGGATATTGTAAAGCATAAAAACGAAAAATGAAATTTGAGTTACGAATTGAAATAGAAATAGAACAGGAAAGATAAGTAGGTTAAAGAGAGAAAATTGAGTATACTGTTCGCTATCTTTGCTTACTTGAGCCGTTTCTTATAGGATAACCTTACATTCATTCATTAAAAAAAAACACTATACCTCCAAATGGTTTAATTAAAGATTGTCAATTAAATGGGATATTGACATTACAATAATTCGAATATTTGTAGCCACTACTACTGCTTAATTTTCCGAGAGTGAGTTATTAAATTCGGAAATAAATTCCAAGTTGTGAAAGGTTATTGTTTTTCTCAGGTATCTTGTATCGTTTTTTTTGGTAAATCGATTGTATTAATGTTTGTGAAAGTTAAACTAACCAAAACTTTATGGAAAATATGTACTAAAACGAACTAGTGACATTATTTTCTTTTTAATTTATATAAAGTAAGTATTGTCGAGTTGTGCGACATATGTACGACATTCTTGTGAAATGTGGCTTATGTATAGAGATCTACTATTAGCATTTTATAGGATGTTCATATGGATAGCGAAAGTTTTCATTGAAAGTTTTTGTGTAGTAGTATAGGAAATGAATGAAACTAAAGTATTTAGTATAGTATAATGGTATAAAGTATTTTAGTATTAGTATTGTAAATCTTACGAATTTACACGGACTCGAACTCTGAATTCATCGTGTAGTCCCCTGCAATCAAAAAACCCGAATTTTTGTTTTTTATTCTCATGTATTATAATTAGTGTTTTTGAGTTACTTGGCATTATTTGTTTTTTGGTTTTTTTTTTCTCGAAATTTACAATAATGTTTAAAAATTGATTAAGTAATGTTTGAAGTAATTTCCAATTTCAACTATGATGTAAGACCACAGAAACAAAAATATCTTAAAACTATAAACGTTGTAAAAATGTTGTCGAAATATATTTTTTTTCTGGATATTTCTATAAAATTTATTTATTTTAAAATAAGGTCAGCTTCAATGCAAATGTTGGTAATAGACAAAATACCATCCTATTATGTGCTAATATGAAAATCTAGAAATATAAATTGTGCCATGTTATTTCTTTCAAAATAATTGTAATAAAGAGGGAATTATTTATGTACACAGAAAATGACTGAAATTATCAATTATTCAAAATTTTCCAAATTCTTTGGTAAGAGAGTGCGAAACAAACTTGTATATAGTCTAATTCCTTTTTTAATTGTATACACAGTTTACACGGTACTCGAGTTGCACGGTTTCGGTCACACTCAGTCGAAAAAATGTAAAAAAAAGTCGCTTTCGTCAAATGGGTGACCACAAGGCTCTTTCTCGACCCTTAGCTATTGGACTTGATGAGTTACCTTTCCTTTTCTTTAAAATAATTACGCGGCTATTTTTAATGTATGTAAATTTGAAAATTTGATTTTCATTCATCTCTTCTTATTTTAGACGTTAGTTTTTTGGTGTCCAAAATTTGATTTTTGAATATCCAACAAAAGATATTTATATAAGAGGGCAAGGCAATGATTGTTACACTCGATTTTTTTAATACCAACTAGGTTTTCAGTAGATTTAGTATAATTGCACAGTCTACACCAAGCATACCCAAAGTCCACATGTGCTCTTTAATACTTCCTTTTCTTGTGATTATATTATTTTTGCTCGATATTTTTCACATTTCTTTCTACTTAACAAAAATTCGTTATTTATTATTAAATACCAGTGAAAATTGTTAAAGGAAAAGAAATTAAATATGAAATATATGAGTGTTTAATTATTTGTAGAAAAGAAATTACAGGTAGACAATATAAACCGCAATTATTATCGCTAATTAAAAATACATTTTTATTTTGCTTTTGTACTCGAAAAACATGCACTTCCTCTTCCGAAAAATTTCATTAAAACAACGCCGTGAAGGGAAAATATATTGACCGATAATTATTGTGTGGATTTATTCAATACACAATCTTACGAGAAAAATACTATATTGATATTGTGTGTCCAATATATAACACATTGTTGCATATAAACATATAAATATAATAATTTCAGTCTTTTTCTTTATTGAGGTTGACTGGGTGGTTTTATGCTGTAATAAACGGGGATAATTTCGGAAAATGAAAGGAAAGGTAGACAATCAGGTGTTTTTTAATAAACAAAAAAAAGGTAAGGGGTACACAAACAAAATGGGCAAATATCTATAGATTAAATTTTTCACATTTTGAGCTGACTGAAAAATGTAAATAAGCATTTCTCTAAATACGTATAAAATAGGTGGGTAAAAAAAAATTCATTTCCAAACTCTACCTATATTATTTCTATCGAATTGTCATAGAGTTTCGATTTAATATGAGTACCGATTTATGAAGAATTAAAGAAGTTTAACGGGTTAAAGTAATTCTATTAGGATAGATGTAAGTTCTCCGTAGAGAGTTCCTTTACACTAATCAATAATTTCATTTAATTGTATGAACAAATTTAAGACTAAATGAAAATTAAAACAAAACTAAATTAATCTAACGCATTTCAAATTAGAGAGGGACAAAATATAAATAAGAACGTAGAAAATAATTAAAATATACATTTGTTTCAGAATATGATTATATATCAATACCTTTATTTTTAATGGAAAATTTATTACTGCTACAACGATTTTCACTAAAAAAAAAAAATAATTGCTATCATAGTGTTAATATGGAATCTTCTAGTATCACTAAATGCCCAAGGAAGTATTTTCGGGATATATCATATGAGAGCTCATCAAAATGTAATTTACAATTCTTATTTGACATAAACAGAGAAATATCGCTTTGCCTTGGATGACATTTTATTTACTCTGGCGTTTAGAGAAATCATTAATAATTATGGCAAAAAGCAGTGGGCCTAGAATGGATCGTTGAGGAACTCCACTAAATCCAGTTTTGCTGTTGAGCTGACGTTTATTGAGCCCTTGGTTGTTTTATCAATAGGGATTAAGTTCCACAGTTGCAAATGTTGATTGTTCTTACCACGGTATCCCCGTGGGAAAGAGTAGGGAGTCAGAGAAAGTCCTACTCCACGTCAACTTGTCCGTATTCTCATTGCTGTATATACCACTGCGGCACGATACCCATAAAGTATTATAATTAAACCATTCTTTTGGAAGATATCGTTCGGAATGTATTTGCAATCCCCTATTAGCTCAAAGGCAACAAAGGGTTTCGTGAGAGCTATCGTAGTCGTTTGCTTTTTTGTGCAGTTGGTAATTTTCAGGATGCAGATTCCGAAAATAACTATACAGCTTTAACCTCCACCTGAATAACCGTGTTATACAGTGTGAGATGTAGATTCACAATTTATGTCGTTAGCATTAGCATTAATAAGATTACGTTTAGATTTACCAAACCCAAGTGCCAAAAGTTCCGAGAGACTATCAGAGATTGATGTAATAGAAGATCAGTCGAAGGGGTATCCAGTAAGATCAATTGATGGGGAACCAGTAAAGCTCCGTTGACCAATGAAGAACGGTGCAAGGGATACAAAGTACGCCAGCGAAATGCACTAATAGCTACGATCGGTATTTTACCTGACTCGAAGGTGGTCTCTGCGGCATCGCACGAGTCAAGGTCAATCAATAGACCTCAAAGGTTTAGAAAATGTTTAGAAAATGGTCATATTCGATTTGACTGCGTGCGTACATATAAATAAATTCCACTAAGTGTACTGATCCAAAAACGAATTAATAGCCAGTAAATTGCACTACACATTTATATTATAGTATTTAGATTTGACGAAAAATTCCTATTATTAATTTCGAATAGTTTCAGTAACATTTTGATAAGCTTTTGTAAGGTTATATTATAAATCTAATCGTGGATATTGAGATCTCTTTCAATAATTACATTGCACTATTAAAAATTAGTTTAAATTGATCCTGCCCTGCAAGCAATTTAGTAAAAAAAAATTTCTTAAAGTTTTCGTTTTAAGTTCTGTTTTAGCTTTAAAAAGGCAAATACTAAGAAAAAAAAATTGGCAAAAAATATTACTTACTTTGGTGCTGCCACATTGGGTGGCAGTTGAAGAACACACCGTTGTCGCAGTATACCTTCCCATAATTGGACGCCAACAATTCCGAATATAAAAAATACAAAAAAACATAGTAACAAGACATTTCCTAGCATTGGTAGCGTATCTAGAAGAAGCATCACAAGAATCCGCATACCTGAAAATAAATTAGCAAAAGCGTAAATTAGAATGGAAAGTGTAGAAAACATTTCATACATTTCATTCTACAATTGCAAAATTCTATTGCGGCAACTTGTAAACCAAATATTTCTCTACTACAAATCATTGTTTTTTATATTTCATAAATCTACCTAACAAAGAATAGTAGTACTACCAGCTATGTAACAATACAGTGGCAGTCTAAAAGTACAAAGGAGTTTCAGGTCTCAGCACAATTGAATCGAACCAGACAAACCCCCCCTCCCCTCACT
>QYTT01092607.1:27897-60427 GCA_006980735.1 Dasypogon diadema
GGTAACAAATCTATTCGAGGAGACTTTGATATTCCATTGGGCCTTCATGCTGGTTGCATGCCATGTGGTTTTTCAGTTCACGAACTCATAAAAAAATTATGAAATGTATAGTGTGTCCCAGTTAAAGTGACCAAGCGGACATCCGGTGAAAGGTCTCCACGAGACAAAATCAGAAAGGAGAGTGGGGGGGAAGGGAAAGATACAAGATAAATGCATGTTAATTATAGAATTTGAAATTTGTGTATTTATGCAAAAAATGTGTAAAAAATATTCCAAAATAAACACAGAATATTAGAATTATGTTTTAAGCGAATAAAGAAAATAAATAAAATTTAATAAAAAGTAAAGCGCGCGTAGGGGGGGACTTTTACTTCTCTATTATGTGCCATCAGAGCCGTACATCAATTATATTTAGTACAAACTATACGGCCTTTATTCACAGCATTTTTTTTATTTATTAGTGAAAGAGTAAATGATCTCATCAATGAACATGGCTACCTCAGGCTCAGACCTTCGGTCTAAGGTCATCATTTACATTTGTGAAAAAAAATGGAAAATAGGACTTGATGGAATTCACGTTTCAAAAATCAAAAATAAAAAATTTTCCAGTTGTTTTGTTGCCAGGAAAAATTTTTTTACCTTTCATGGAACTATAAACATGTGAAAAAATTTTTTCAATTTTGATTTTTGAAACTTGAGTTCCATTGTTTTAGCTTACGCTAATGTGGGAATATTTCCTTATATGGGGTTTTGCAAAATTTATTCCCATATAAAATACATGCTTGTAATTTTAAAACAAGCTGATAAAGGGCAAAATTTTTGAAAACTTTGTTGGGTGTCCATGACGGGCTAGGCTAATGAGATTTCCTTACCGTCAAAAACGAAATACTCCACAATTTTGAAGTACTGGCACTTTGAAAGCCATTTTCATCTCCAAAAATTTTTTGACTTTTATAAAACTTTAAACAAGTGAAAAAATTTCTTAATTTTGATTTTTGAATTACATTTACATTGCGATGTTATAGAGTGGTGGCCTTACGTGTTTAGATTGCTACTACGAATACTTAAGTACCTACTTAATTAATTAATGACTTGAGATTAATCTTCCGTGTTTGAGGAAACAAGTACATATTAGAAACATGAATATTCTAATACAAATATTACGAAGTTCGTAAGCACCCACGCATGAAGCTGAATACTAGAACGTATAATATAATATACTTGTTTACATGCAGAAGGGTAGATACTTTTCCATAAATCATGAAAGATCAAGCAATGATATTTTTCAGATGACAGTATAATTTGAAAACTGTAGGTTTCAATTGAGTGATTTTGTATCTTGATTAGCCTCCTGTTTTTATATATACTCACTGTTTTTATATATACTCACTTAGAGTCCTAAAAATTTTGCATATATGAGTACTTGGATAATAAAATATAAAGTACCCAAGTATTTAAGTAGTCCCTACTGACTCACTAATACTCAGCCCAAAAAGCAATGAGTACTCAAATACTCCGATTCTAAGTACTCAATTACCCAATTACTCGATTACAGTTCCAAGCCCTAATTTGCATTAGTGGAGAAACCCCTGGAGAACACCTAAACCTACACTAATATTTTATGCATTGTATAGAAAGCCGTATCGATTATTTAATGGATAACCCGATGACTCCTTATTTATGAGATCATGTGTTCGAATCCCGTCTATGTCTACTAATCAATAACGTTTTCTGTTAATAAGCTAATCATTAGAACGCATCAAGTGTTGCAAGAAACAACAACTGAGCAACAGTCATATTCTATCAATTTTTAATTTTTCAGAGGATTTTAGTTGCCTCTGCAGCTTTCCCTCTCCAAAACACCCAATTTTGAGCACTCTTCCGCCAATTAATAACATGCAGTGCACAAAAGTATCCTTTCCCATCATCTAATCAGAGCACATGGGATTTTACGTGTTTTCGATTACCCTAAAGGTTTCCTCCCAGGACGACTTTGGGTGAGCTTTCATATTCACGCTTTTCAATTTACCTACCAAAATATTGATTAATAATAATTGGAAGTTGCTTTTAGCCCTATTTTCGAAATCTCTTTGTAATGAACATATGTAAATATCTAAAAGTACAAATCATGGTCAATTTGCCCGGAAGAAAATTCTAATCTTAACAAGGTGACTGTCAGCCGCATAAGTCAATCTCATTGAAAAGCCCTTAGAAATGAGAAATGTAACAGCACAGCAAGGTTTCATAGAGGAAGGTCTTTGTGTGAGAGAGCACAGATTGCTATGACATTCAGTTAAGCACCATTTCAACGATTTTGATTGACACCGAAACACAGGTGTATTGACAAGTGGGTAACATATAAAATACTCAAGCCACACTGTCAAGGACATAGACGTGTGTAGTTTTGTCAAGGTGCCTGCTTATACAGTCATTTTAAAAGGACTGGATTTATCTTTGCATTGAAATCTTTATGATGGTGAAAACTGCTCGTCTCTGAATTTAACTTTGATTCTGACTTCTTAAGAAATGGAAGTTACTCACTCAGTTCTGCTTTGCATTCTGATCTGACAATGTCATGTCATAAAAAGAAGAAAGCAGCTCAGCTCAAACCTCAGAAGCCTAAAAGCATTTATTTTAGCATCCTTCCTTTAAAGCACCTGAATAACTTGCAAAGAAATGTCCGCGAGGGGTTCTTAAATGTAAAGAAAATGATGGGAAATATTCCGAGTGAAAAGCTGCAGAAAGAAGCTGAAGAATGACAAAGATTATAATTCACGACAGCAGGGCTTTAAGAATACTTTTGGTACCGGACAGTGTTCTTTAAAAACTTAATTTTTTAAGGGGTTGTAAAAACGTAATGTATTTCAAGGGTTTGCCGTATCTGTACAGTCACTGAACATAAAATAAGTAAAAGATGTATGCAGCAATAAAACTCCTGTTTAAACAGTAACGATGAGGACTTTATTTTAAATTGTCTACAAAGTTGCAATATTTACACGACAGTTGCAATTTTATTGTCTACTCCCCGGCAAATAAAAGTCACTTCCTTATACAACTGCCAAATAACTTTTATCTCTTGATGATAAAAATAAAAAAACGAAATAAAAAAAAATCTACCAACAAAATAAAACCAGCTCATAAAGTGCAGGATATCAAATACAGTGTGTTTCCACGCGCACAACTTTTCATTCTGCAAAGTAATTCAATAGGAACGACCTTATTAAGGATAAAAGCAAAGATGAAAATTATTTCCAGAAAATATTCAGCCTTGCAAAATTTCTGCCTTTAGAACTGTTCAAATATTATGCAAATGCGAAAACAAATTATTATCAAATCGGATTATGCCTAAGAACACCAGGGAAATATATACAGTGAGTGTTAAGAATTTCCATTTTACGCGGTTTGGAAAATATTTTAAAAGTCTGAAATTTTACTAAGTCGAGCCGGACCCTCCATTTACATAAATTGATTTATACGTCTTCAATTGAACGGAAAAAAATTCAATATAACTCTTTATAGACAAATGTAAATAAAATGAAGGGCAAAAATCAATTTTTCAGGACTATGCAAATGATATGTTTGTCTTTACTGGTGGTATTTTAAAGAAAACGCAAACTCCATTCTCGAAAATAGAAAGACGACTTTTTGTGTTTAAAAAAATGAGTGATGGGCAGGTTTCAAAGGGAGGTTCCAAATGCCTGGTTATGTTTATAAAGCACCTCACATAAATAATCTTCTTTGAAAGTTATGCTGCCTTATGATCCCATTCTCTTAACTTATGATATTAGCCCGGTGGGGAATGAATTGGATTTTTCTTTCTTTGATTTGAATGGCGTGGATAATCTATTAACTTTAGTTGCTGCGATTGATTGGGACCACATTTACACCTTATCTTCGGTTGAAACCATGAGCCTATCAACATGAGAGCAATTTCTGATGCTAAATGCTTTTGGTACATACACCAAAAGAATCAGCGTACAGACCTCAAAATGGTACAAGGCTTTTTGAAGACGGCGGTATTTTCGGACTCCTGGAATTCGTGAAAACTTTCGAAGCCTACAAAGCCGAAAAAACAATGAAATTATGTGATCCAAAATTCTATTCTACACATGGAAATTAAATCGTCAAGAAACTCTACTTCAGTGTTTGAGAGTTCGGTAGAGGCAAGGCCAAGAGAGAAGATGTAATTGAAGATGACTGAAGATGATGCACATGTTCTTAACAGAACCCTTGTTATACCTTTCACTTATCAAGTAAATCACACCTTTAATTTTACCAAACCTCACACTTACCATAATCGCACCTCAACTTTTCCCTTTTCCAAACCATATTAACGCCACCTCAACCCGGAATCAAACAAAAACATGCCTGCACAATTGCTTTACTTAATTGTTACCTTACCCTTTGCATCACCATGTCATCGATGCTAGCGATTTCTATTGTTTTTCGATGACCCTTCAGTTCCTCACCTTGCGGAGGCAATCCCCTTTAATTTTGTCTGTTGTGGAAGGAATCCCTTTAAAATGCTATCTGATATTATTTAAATGCATATAAAAATACGTTTTAAGTATAGTAGTTGAATAGTTACAGGGTGCATCTTTTTGGAAAGCCCTCTGATATCTATGACCTTCCTTTAAAGAATATTTGATATATTTGAGCCCTTTCACTGTGTCAAAATTTCAATTATTCACAGGATATTCACCGTAATTTCTTGAATTTGTTACTTTTATTGTTTCACTGGATTCCATCGGTGGAAATTCATTCATTCATTCTGTTCAATGTTCACAAGAGCGGAATGAATTCGAATGGAATTTAATAAGGAAATTCCTAGAGCAGATTTGTTTGAGTTAAAACTCGTTAGATTGATGAAAATGTTGAACAATGAAATCAAATTAACTGCAGGAAAGAACAGAATGAAAATAAAGGAAAATGCAAATATTAGATTCATTCCATGATTGAAAAAAAAGTAATAATATGCTGGCTTTTGAACACATACAGAATATCTGCATATTAATTCGTTATCCAATAGTTCATTGGCTTACTTAAAGGTTTTCACAACAATGCCGCATATAATGACAAAATTCACTTCTGGAATTACTTTGAAGAGCCCAGATAGCGCTATGTGGGTAGAACTAATTTCAGTGTTGTCTAATCCTGAATATGACTGAAAAGTATAACAACAGAAAATTCAATGCATCCCGGCAGACAAAGAGCAAAAAACGTCTTTCTAAGCAGGTTTTCACTACCTTCAATGTAATTTACTTTTATAAATTCCACGATGAGATTTTCACTGACTGAATTTTGTCAAATGGGCACCGTGCCTAAGCCTTATACAGGTAAAATTATCTCTGAATTGTTGGTTTCTTGTCTGTGTCCTTTTTTCGCATCGATGGTTTCAAAGATTTAAGTATGTAGTGGTATAAATTTATTTTCTAGAAATTTAAACTGCTCCTCAAATTCTGGTGCACCTGTTTGGTTTCGTACAGTGTCACTATTTTTAACTTCTTAACGAAATCCATGTTGACAAAGGACCACAGGTGCTCATATTTATTCTGAGGATTTAGATACATAGCAGTTAGGAGTTTCTTTGCATTATCATGCAATTTTTTTATGTTTCTTAGGTAAGGCTCTTAATAGATTTTCCATAGGTGCTGATTTTCACCTTTAGTTTTTTGAGAAAATCGAACATCAAAGTTTTCTAATAATTTTTCTTTCGAAATAGTAATAAAATTGTATTGAAAGCTGGTTTTAAAATTTGGAACTCCAGGGTCTATAGGAGGCTTTTAAAAACTATGTTAACGAAACGTATTTTTGATAGTAATAAATAAATTGATCGTACTTGGGGCGAGGGAGAAAGCCTTAATAGACTTTTTTAGAATACTCTGGTATCTGGAGCCCTTATCTCTTATCCTGGAAGAGAATGTATTCCATGTTGATCACAGTGCTACATCTAAAATGTCTACGTTTCCGGACTAAAACTACAGTTGCGAATATAAATGGCGTATATATAAAATGTAAAGTAAAGTAAAAATCTCCGGATCTTATGATCCTTCCTTCCTGCTCATTACTAAAGTTATCAGTGACCCTACTAACTCAGTCCTCAATGAAACCAATGGGACGAACTAGGTAGATTTAATCATCTCTGCATACATATGTGTGAAGCAATTTTTAATTACACCTAGCAAATTAATAATGAATAAACTGAAAAACAAAGGTCCCAGTATGGATCTTTGAGGGACACATTTGGATAACGACAGTTTCGACCTGCTGCGAGTGGAAGGAAGGAAGCTTCTTACCAATTTCGGCGAGAAAGAGTTAAAACAAAAGAAACTTGTGGTTATCTACACCGTAAACAGCCTCCGTAAAGACTAAAATCACTTACTGAAACTTAGGCAGTTGTTGAAGATCTTAGTAATGGGGTGCAACAGTGAACGGAAGGATCTACTTCAGAAAAATACTTTTGAATTGTATATTACACAATAAAAGAACAGAATAAAACACGGACAAAAATAACCGAAGTTCAGTTGAAAATGGGAGCGAACTCCAGTGAACGACACATACCATCTCTAAGGCGCCTGATGCCACATACCAAACACGGATAATATTCTAGAGGAGTATTAGTGTAGCTTTAGGAACAGAAAATCGATGGTTGATTAGGTCTTCACCGTATACCAAATTATGCAGCAAATTATGAGAGTATAGACAGACAAACTACTTCGATTACTTTAGGAGTATTCCGAAAATTGGAACATAAATTTCTGGGGTTGTAGGAGTCCCAAGGTTGTCCTGGAGAAAACCCTCAAGGGTATAAGGTAAGATAGAGTTTATACCCTGCAATTCAAAATTCTAGTGAAGAAAACAGATATGCACACATCTGTAAAGAGCATCCAAAAATGAACTCAATCTTGAAGAAAACATTAAATGAGAAGTTTGTATTTGGAAAATTTACTTTCCGAATTATCGGAGTGGATGATGTAAATATAATGGCATGTAAATTTAAGTCTATTCCAAGAAAGACTCCTTGATTTTTACTACCCTATTGAAATTCCGTATAGTCAAGCAAATAATATTGAATTTTCTTTCCAATTAATTCCATTCTTGACATTTTTCACAGAGGAATTTTGCCTTGATTTGTTCGCATTTTTGTTTTTGTAATTTCCCCCAGCGAAAGATTATGCCGCCCCTGCATGAGGAGCTGCTCATTTCATGCAGAAAGAGCAAACAAATCCCAGCAAAATATGGAACTTTTTTCACACTTCATTAGTTTGACAACCTCAAATAAATGAAATGAATGGTCTTCGCCTGTGCGAACGTAATGCAAACGTGGTTTGATTTCGGCATTTATTATCTTAGAAATTGAATTTTATACTTGCTCTTAAAACTGAGCTTTTGGGGTGTGTTTTTACGGGGTTACATTTTTACTGAACATACTGAATCCTTAAAAGGTTCGATTGCTTAAACAGGATAATGGTGGGTCCTTTCTATTAAAAAAAAAAATTGACGAGGGAATTGTCTATTATTTAGCTAATGGACCAAAATTTTAAATTATATAATTCAATCTGATTGTACTCTACAGTATTGTCAATCTCTGATTGACATAGGCAAACCACTTAATTACACCAAATATTTTTGATCCTAGTAAACTCAATAAAATGAGAAATTCCTTGGGATAGATTAGGATAGATAGAGGAACTATAGTGATATAAATTATTTCTTTTTTTATATCGTGCTTTAAATACCTTTGGTATCCTTCAAGGAAGAAAACCTTAATTCGACGAAGAGGGTTTATAATTTTCCCTTTATTCTACCAGTGTAACAATTAAAAGCCGATTAACACAAGAAAATTATTCATCAATCCTGAGATGTTATAAAAACCTGATACAATTTCTCTTATTCTTTCACGTATCTGAGGGTTACTACCCATCAGATACTTGCCTTGAAATGCTAAATCTACTCCGTGCGAAACATTTTCCCCACAATAATCCTTCCACAACTCAAAACAAATTGCTTACTTGTCTTGTAGTGCCCTAAAAAAAAAGATCTCAGATACACACAGATAAATTGAAACTTTGTTCCCAGAGGAATATTTTTCTTCACATTTATATCTCTCCTTCATAAGTTTTGCAGCCTTAAGACAAAGCAAATAAAAAATTTCCTGGTCATACCAAAATTTTCCTTAAGTATTCAACTACAAAAGTCCAAACTTTCAATTCCCAGGATTCGCCTCTTTATCCCAGGACAATATTTTCTTAGGCCTAAAGCATGAAAATATTAAAGTAAAAATTCTGCTTCAGTTTAAGTATTTGTATTTTTATCAGATTTAAAAGAATATAGTTAAGGTTCATATTACTTTTTTATTTTTCGGTTTTAACTGAAAGTAATTCGAATTCAAATGAATACTAGCAACAAATTACGGGGTTTACTAAAATCACATGTTTTTTGGAAATCCCAATCGCTTTTTTATTTTTTCTTTTATTTTATTTTTTATCTTTTTCTTATTTCTAAGTTTTAAGTTAAATATAAAAAAAACTATAATTTTTTAAAGGCACCTCTGAATAAGTGGCGATAAAAATTTTCTGTAAGAATTGGTTGTTATTGAAGTTTATTTGATTGTATTTGAATTTGAAAAAGTTGTCAATTTTTTTATTTTGTGATTTTGATTTATTTTGCTCTTGAACTGAGGTATCTCCGTTTTGTCAATCCATTGATAGATTGTACCTTGTATTATACTTAACATGATCTCTTTTCCAGATCTGTTTCCAGACTTTACAAGCTTTACATGTGCCACATTTCGCAATTTTATTACTATTATATATTTTCCAATAAACGTCACAATGCCAAAAAAGAATAGTGTAACTCCGTTTTGCCCACGATTCATCCCTAGTAACCGTCAAATAAAGAGAAGCAGAAGCGTCTCGCTCAGATCGACAAACCTTTCCCTGCAATTCTAATGTTTTCTACAATCGCTTAGTATGTGGTATGAGTAAAACCTCGACTCAAATCCACTAAACCAAAGAAATTTTGGATGCTATAAGTCCCAAAGTAGAGTATTCATATTGCGAAAAGAAACCGACTTCATAAGGTTTTTCCGCTGATGTACCTGCGTAACATGTTTCTTTTTCAAAGGTATACTGGTAGAGTAATTGGTAGAATGTTACTCTGAAATAAACCCAGTGACTACTTGCTTTTTATACCCTAGGTGTAGGATATTATAGGTTTAAGCAAACGTTTGTAATATATAAAAATATTCATGATACAGAGAAATAATCTATATTGCCATTAATGTAAAGATACAGATATCATAGTAAAATGGGAAGTTCAAATTCGAAGATAGTTTAGTTTAGAAAATTCCTTTATAGGGTTGCCATATGAAATTATCAGCTATATCAAATAATAAATCGATTTTTTTCTAAAACGAGAAAGCTTCGAGGTAGATGAATAAAATTCGGTACACAAGTACTTTAGTAAGACTTTGATAAGATATCATTTTCTGCCAGGATATGAACAATCGCCCTTCAGTGGGCTGCCAGATGAAAGTTTTAATTTTTTATTGATTAAATAAAAATTCCCTCTTTGCCATGAAAATAAGAGTATTCAAATATAAGTTTTCGAGGTCGCTAATTTCGAATCTAAAGTTAGATTTTTGAATGGTAAACATCATTTTAAAAAATTTCATAGATTGTGTATAAATTCTGAAATATAGAACAAATAATTTCTAATAAATATCAAAGCAGAAAATTAGATATTGTAAGAGATTGATTGATTCTTTTCTGATCTAGCATAAAACAAAGTTTTGAATATATTATTAATGCTTTACCAGACGGGATATAACATGGGAAAAAACGCTAGTACATAAATATGAAATTTATTTGGAGTTCCATCCAACGGAGTTTACTAAAAAGTATCTCATAATTGAAAGGTCCTCCTCTTAATGGTGGATTTTCCTGGACCCCAGACATTTATCTAGGTCTTTTATATTGAAGGGTCCCACAAGGATCTCAAAAATCAAAACAAATATAAAAAATTATTATTGATAACTAATTAAAAATTAAATTAATTAACTTTAAACAATAATTTATTGTTAATATGCAGCCCTTTTCATATGTAGCAAATATCATAAAATGTATTGTGAAATTTTTATAATTTCCCTCATTGAAGAAGCGTTTCTTTTATAGAATGCTTTTTAAAGGCATCTCAGGATGTTATCTGAAAAGTCAATACTGTTGAGGGCTCCACTTTCTAAATTCAGATCATTCATTCTTAAAGTGGGTACTTCTATTTGAGTCCCTATATCTCTGACATCCTCAAAAGAGTCTCAGCTAATGATGAAATCGTCTTTACAACAATTCTTATAGATAACTGAGAGGATAATCTTGTATCTTGTCTACTTTAAACTACACAAAAGGAGGAATAGAGCAACTGTTGTGCGATTGCCGTAAAAAGTTTTTCCTGTTCTTTTTTCCGAGACTTGTGTTACTTAGTTAAATTAGTACAGAATTAAGATTCTTTGTGTCATTGAATGAGTTGCTTTGTATTGACCTACAATTTCAGAAATAATTCAATTTTTATTAATTAATGAAAGAAATGCATTCATCCAATTTTAGTAGAACGGAAAGATTTTTCGCATGTCGCAAAACCACTAGGGTTCAAAGTTTTGCAAAAATTTTCCATCTAATTGTTTACAAGATGTTTAATCTGTTCTTTAACTCTGTAATAAAATAGCGTACACTATGGTTACGCTCTGTGTGGAAATTTTCTCTCAAGCTAAATATAAAACCATGAAATCACTTCACTCCTTTTACAAATTTTGAATTAATGCCGCCATTAGGTGCAGACTTATTAAAAGAGTTCGACGGTTTTATTACTGTCTACAAAACTTTTATGGACATTTTTAAGTTTCCTCAATTATATTTTGTATTTTGAAAGTGTATAAAAATATTATACAATCCAGATTGCTGGGCAATTTATCCATGTTAATCTGCCATTAAAAATTTAAACTTAATGTGAATGGTTTTTGGATTGAACTTAATATTGACCAATTGGACTGAGTGAAGGGAACATTAAGAATAAAAATAAAATAGCCCTTCTAAGCACACAATCATTTCCTAAATGCGTGTATGGCAACAATCATTTACATTTTGTTTATGTTGTGTTTATTTTGGGGAGATTAAAACTTGTTTATCTGGAAAAGTCAGCAGCTGCGGAGACAATTTCATCGCAATTTACTTTAAAAGAAAACGTCCTCTTTAAAAAGTTTTTCTTTTTTTTAAAAAAAAAAAACAATTATGTTATTGACATTAACGTAATAAAGTAGGACTAGAGTTCGTCCCTTTTAAAATATGTCTCAACGAGGAAATGATTTAGTTTTTCAAAGTATTTTCCGCTGAGATGTTGTTCAAACGAAGAATCTTCACAACGGAAACATATAGTTTCGGTCCTGTTTTTAAGACGATCTCAAGATATATGAGATTTATGGGTTGTGCAGCTTATGAAAATCCAAATCCTGGAATCTATGCACTGTGCTATTTATATTTAATGTATATATTGTATGGTGCAACGGTTGTACTCACTTTGGTAAATATGATCGTTGAAAAGGGTTCTATTTTTCATACGCAAATCGCCGGTGTTTTCTTTGCAACGTTTCTGGTGAGTATTTTATTTTAGTTTTGAAAAAGTTTCTTATTAATACTAAGCACTCAATATTTTCTTTCTACTTTATCAGTAGACTGATTTTTTATTTTTTTTGAAAAGAAAAACTACAATAGATATTGATATTGTGAAGTGAAATTATTGATACACATAAAAGACATTAATAAAATGATCGTTCAATTATTTGTAGTAAAAAGATGAGTGTTAAAAATATATTTGTATTCATAAAAATCATAAAACTATTTTTGAAAAAATAATAAATGGGTTTAAACAGTTCTAATAGCGGACCCAACAAATCGTTGATATAAAAATTTTGAAGCGAATAGAGTAGACTCGAATAAACCAAAAATAATCCAAAATATGTCGTAAATATCCGGGAAAATGCCAATTTTTCCCAGACTCAATCAGATGGTCAATATGATAAAAGTGCAATAATTCAAATTTGTATAAACTGTATTTGTTTTTTTGGTTTTTTATTTTTTCGGTTTTTTGGCGAATTCCATTTCGGTCTTCCCTTTTCTTTTTTTTTTTGTGAGCCATTTCTCGCACTATATCTCCCAAATATGCGGGAGAGATGACCATCAAAATTTCCGCAATTCCACGTTGGGCACTTTAAGGCGCACGTTTACAGATTTTCTTCTCTGTTGGCATAGATTCGAATCCTGCAAGGGTGGTGGTGATTTATCTAGGTACCAGTAGTTGAGGCAATTCTACTAAGGAGAATTGTACATGCGAAACTACTGATGGGATATTGCACAAAAAAATTTTGTGTAAAAAATTTTAACTATTTTGCAACATTTGTCAGGTTAATATTTCACAATATAAGATGTGCTGTGCATCCTCTGAGCGTTGAATTTGAGACTAGGAATGAATTTCCATCCGAATCCCAACCTCAGTTATTTGAGACTCATTGGAACTACGTGTAAAACTCTTATAGCCCAGGAAATCTGAAAAGATGTGTACTGACTTTTGACGACAGTGGTTAGGCTGTTGATCTAGCACGCAGCACTACAAGTGGCAACGCAAGAAAACAAGAAGAATAGAGTACAAACTAAAACAATTTCATAGTAGTATATCAATTTGAATTTCAATTTTTTGTTAGTTCCTATAATAATTTACAAATAATTTATGAGATACCGATATCTGTTTTTTTTTCTTTAACTTTTCAGGCACTTTTTAAAGTTACAAATTTTTGGTTATGGAGACATCGTCAATTTGAACTTAAGGAGTTCACTGTCAGGAATACGTCGAAATTGGATAATGGAAACAAGTATGAGCAAGAAGTTGGCTTGAAATATCGTAAATTGATAAAGTGAGTGTTAAAGTTTACTACATCCCTACAATCCTAACTCGTTACCCTGCCTGTTTATAGTTTTAGTGCAGAGATCGTGATTACAGCAGATACAATCGCTTATATAACTTATATGATGCATCCCCTTCTTACGAAGGAGCATATTTTGCCTATACATTTAAAGCTATTGGGAATATCGTATATAATAAATATATATATATATTTAACCTGAACAAAAATATTAAATTCTTCTAATTTCAGCCCAGATACATATTCTGGTTTCTACTTTACATATTTTTTTGGAGGAATTCATATATTTTATGCGCTCTCAGCGATTATAGCATCCGATGTATCTTTCTTTTCATTTACATCCTACACAGCAGGTCAGTTAGAACTTTGCGCTAAATACTGCAAAAATATCGGAGATAAAAGTGGGATTTATAATACGGACGAGAAACAGAGGGAACTTATTAAACTTGTGGCAAAGTTGTTTTCAGAGTCTTATGAGTTTCTAACTGAGTGCAGTAGCCTTTATGGATTTAATATTTTGATGTGTGCTGTAGGTTACGTGGGATTGTTCTGTACTTGTCTCGTCTACTTAATGGTGGTAAGTAAATTTATTTTTTCATTGAGTATCTAATACAAAAAATTTTGCAAGTCTTCGCAGTGCTTTAATATATCTTTCCACACCAATAAACAATCAGAAACGACACCTTACTGAAACTTTTCGAAATTTCCTTGATCTCCTGAAATTCCCCTGGAAATGCGAAATCAAATATAAATATGTTATTTTTACCTAGTAGGACACGATACAGTAAGAACACACTCCACACGTAGAGCTCTGAATTGACGATTTTCACTGGAAGCTCTTTTATTTCCATCCCGTTATTTTTTGTCGAAGACTCGGGTGGTTTTGAGAAAAAAACATCGACGTAGCAGTTGCAAAACACGTTCCTAAATCTCTTTCTGATTCTGTGTACAGGTAAATCATTAACTAGAGTTCTAGTTCCATACAAAAAAAAAAGCTTTTGTTTTGGATGCCTTTAACGCAATCCACATACTTTGTCTTCAGGTATTTCAGCATTGATTCAATAGCACTCCCTCCTTATGTTTACTCTTGCCATTTTAGCGAGCTTTGAAAGCACCATGCAATCATCTGTTCTGAACTCCCACCTCTAGATCTGTGATACGTAAGTTAAAAATGAGCTTTAAAGTTTCTAATATTAACACGTTGGCTGCCGTGTGCATTTGCCGGTGATGCACACTTAAAAGCTCTCTCTAAACAAACGCATTTTAATACATAACTCTCCCATGAAAGCTTTTATGCTAATCGTGGCAGCCAACATGTTAAATTTATTGAAAGATTCAAAGTTTCTTCACCTGCGGGTATGTCGTAATGCGCAAGCATATTACGATTCTAGATGATGACTTCTCTATGCTCTGCCCTAGCAGATTAACAGATGCACTGCCACCACAGTTAGTCGAAAATTTCCGTGAGAAAAATATATGTAAAAATACATTTAGTAAGAGAGAGTTATAAAGCTTCACACGTATGTCTGCAGTGAACCTGTTAACACGTTGACTGCTACAATTTGCATGAAGGCTTTCGTGAGAGAATTATGTATTAAAACACAGTTGACGTGAGAGAGCTTTTAGATGCTTAGATGATATGGGTGGCATGGGAGTCAAAGTGTTAAAGGCTTAACAACATCCACATCTAAAGGCTAGAGGATAAGGGTGCGATATAATGAAAACATGACTGTGGCGTCGAAATTTCGTGAATGTTCATAACAGGGTGAAATTATTGATTAGTAAAGAGAAGCAGAAATGGTTTTCACTGAAATTCGATCCCACTTTATACACTAAGAGTTAATGGAAACTGATTTTTAAGGGTAATCAATAATCTAAGAGGCACTGTGGATAAACGTAATCTCAGTTTTTTGGTCTTTTGGATTTTAATAAGGCCTTCTTTTTTGGATTTCAATAAGGCCTCCTTCTTTTGGATTTTAGTAAGGCCTTCATCGTCTGTCTCGAGTTTCCTTCGCCATTATGTACCAAATCGCTACCAAATACTGTCGATTATTATTCAAGTACCAAATTACCAGATACCGAAGCAATAGGTAGAGACAGAAATGGGTGGATGTTCTTGTTGTTGTTCTTTAGCGATTACCAAAATTTCGAAATAAAGGGAATAAGAACCAAACGACAGACTGATGTGCATGACGCGATTTGGTGCAGCATAACATTTCATCTTTATAGAACAGTTTTCCATTCTTGATGAAACCTCTGGTTTGGTCTCTGTTCTGATCATTACCTCTTAAAGTATCACAGTAATGTATCAGAAAGATCTACTTTACTTCAATCTCTCAGTTTCCATCATGTGTGCTCCAATTCAAATTAATTACAGAGTGTACAGGTGAACCACAGATAAATTCAAATATCATTTACCTTTAATAATTTTATCTTTGAAATTTCTTCTAGAATCTTACATGATCCCATTCATTATTAAGTTAAATTTTCCAATGATTACGAAACGTTTTCCTTTCAAACACAAAATTTTTCAATGCATTAAAACTCTCCGAGCATTTATTGGCATTAAAATTTACTGCCCTGCTTAAGTAAGTACAGCGTTAAAATAATTATTAAGAAAAATTAATTTAGATTTTGAGAAGAGCGTTAATATTCATTAAATTTTACGTCATTTAAAAATTTATGTAGTTGGTTGCATTCGTCAGAAATGCTTTGCTTATGGCTTTAAAAAATTCGAGGTAAAGTATTCGAAAAAAAACACGAAGGTAAAAGACATTAAAAGGACGCTGGAAAGTCCTTAAATATCCATGGAAGTGGTGCTTTAATTTTCCTGTTTTTTTAGGTATTATATAGTATAAATGTGTATACATAGGTTGAGAGGCTACCATTACTTGTATTCATTCTGTTTCGAAAGTCGCCATCATTTTTATGGTCCTACGAAAAATTTATTCCAAAAAGGAGTAGTAAAAATGAACCTTTTACAGTAGTATTTATCTGTGATTTATTCGGACTGATGAAATATTCAGTTTATTTCCTATAATAATTTACTGTAAATAAGCTTTGTTGGAAAAATATGAAAAAGATTAAAAACTTCGTAGAAGGAGAAAATTTAAATATCAAAAGGATTTCTGTAATGAGAAAAATTGAAATATTTCTCGTGCAGCTTATTTATAAGAAAAATTTATACATAGTCTATATTACATTTAGCTTGGCGTTCTCTGAATATTTAAATAACACAGGAATATAGAATACAGATTTCTGCTTGGAGTTCATACTGATATAAGGGAAGGTCCCCAATCCAAAATTTTCGAATTATTGAAATTAAAAGCCGTTTATTTTGAAAGTGGCCTAAGTTCATTTTTACAAGCATAGGAAAAATATATTTTAGACAATTTCAACTACACTTACATTTCAATTTTTACTAAAATTGAGAAATGTGATTTAGGCCACTTTTAAAATAAACGACTCAAAATATTGTTCATGTCTTCAAAACCTTTTCAAAATTTTTGTACCATGCGTAAGTACGTATATGAATAATAAATTTTGCACGCAAAACATATCACAATTTAACTTTACGTACTTCTTAACTAAAGAAATAGGACTAGGTTCGAAAAGTGTCATATTTAGCACAGTTTGCTATTTTAGTTTTGCTAAATTTTATGTATATAGAGGGCCTCCTCCCTACAATCATACCCTCCCTCTCAAAATGATGTCCAAAGATTTCATGTCTTTATAACTCCTCACAAGGACATCACAGGATAACGACACTTGTGGTACTTTATTTGTGCCGATCGATTGTATTCTTGAAAAGTTATTAAAAATCAAAGTGAATTTTGTTTTTGAATTTTTTCGGCTACAAAATTCACAGTACGGCAAGTCATCCAAATGAATGTCTCTGATCTGTAGGGTTGAGAAGCAGTCTGTTCCCTGAAGTCCGGCATGCAGATCCATTCAAGATCACCATTCAACCGACATACACAATCTTCAATTTAAGTAACTGGTTGACTTGTGTATCTGAATATCGTCGTCAGCATACATGTGAACAGAGAGATGAATTATAATATCAGGAAGTTCATTAATAAAAAGACAAAAAAGAAACTGGGCAGAATATAGAACCTTGAGGCACACCGCAGTGGAGCATCTGAGATTCGATGACCACCTTTTACCTTTATGAACTGTCCTCAACCCTACAAGAAGCTTTTGATTAGATTGATTACTGAAGAAGAGAATAGAAATCTTCGTGAGAGCTTTAAATATAGTTAAAAATGATCTATGGAGTCAAAATCCCTACTGAAGTCGATCAAAGCAAGAATTTTCAAGTTGTGATTATCAAGTAATGGGCGGAAACCCGATTGCTAAGTTTATAATAAGCTATTTCGTGGAATATATTCCATGGTTTTCATATAGATGATTTTTTCCAACGCCTTAGCAAAGTAGCAAAAAATACTAATTGGACATAGATCACTGGGACCTGAAACGGTGGAATTCTTGAGAATAACTTTAACTAGCGCTTGTTTCCAGAGCCTAGAAAATTGTGATGTAGTTAAGCAGTGATTAAAAATGTGCGTATAATGATATATATTATACAACGAACAACAATCTTAAGAAAACCAGGAGGTATATGATCAGGCTGGAAAGCGAGAAACATTTCGTAGTTGTTAACACTATCAGCTGGAATTTGCTGTGGGACAAGAGTGGATGGTGCTGATGCTGGGAGACTTGTTGTAAAATACCTGTTCAAATGTTTAATAAAATTTAGGTTTATTAGCACAACACAGACAGATAGAGTATAGTCTGTATACAAATTTATTTTTTCACACTTTTGTAAATATATACCATTCACATTAAATTTTTTGTTTTTTAGAATACATATCCAATTCCTGCACTTGGAGAATTATTTGGTATAGCACTGCAATTTCTTATGTACACAGTTTTTGGACAGTTGGTCCTTTCAAAAGGCGAGGAGATATCAATTGCTATTTATAATAGTAAATGGTACGAACTACAAGATATATCAGATCGAAAAATGGTGTTATTTTTGTTAACCAGTTCAAATCATGGTGCAGGATTCTCAATTGGAGGCTTTTCAATTCTATCATTGCAATCGTACACATCTGTTGGTATACATTATTTTTCTATATTGTTAAAAATGTAGCTATTTCTTTTGCAGTTTGCTAAAACATGTTATGCAATTGCTGCTTTTCTACTCAACGTTATGGGCGACTAAACAGTAAATTTTATTAGAAATATTTAAAAGTAATAATTATTTTAACACGATTAAATAAAGTCACAATAGAAAGCAATGCACAAATAAAATCAAAAATAAAATAAAAGCACTTGGCACTATATTATATAGTGTGTTTCATTATCATAGTATCCTCTTGAGAAGTAAGCTAAATATTTCAGGTTATACAAGTAAAATTCGAATCGGAATATTTTTAGAAGTATTTCATAATATCTTCTGTACACTATCTCTTATCTTGCTGCATCAAAATCAAAGAAGAGAAATATGGCTCTACCATTTTTACTCCTACATTGTTATATTTTTTATGGTGTAGCCAAATTTCCAGGAATAGCCTATGATACTATAACAAACTATAGATGGTAGAGTGTTCCACATTCATATTGTTCTGTTCAAGAAGAATTCGTGGAATTTCACTGTTTTGCTCAATCATATCTCATGCATGAAAGGGTGAAGACGGATATCAAGGGCAGGGATTTATCTATTTACAAGGAATCAGATCAGAGATTTCGCTGGACCAATATCCATTAAAGTAGTGATAAAAGAGTGTAAGGCTCATGCACTAAAATATTAAAGGTAGTTCCCGTGCATAGGTTTTCAGATAAATTACGTCTTTCCCATTTAAATACAAACATCTATTCTGTGAATTAAATTTGTGCGAATTCTTGAACCAATTTCATTGAACTGTTATACACTGTTATATATTTCAGCTTCGCAATACATAATGCAGCTTCTATTACTGCTTCTAGACTATACCCTCAAAATTGTGTTACTCCGTGCGATCTCATCTGGGAGCATAAAAGAAAGGTCACACAATACTGTTCTGGGGTTAAGTTCGAATGTTTTTTTTGGCGTAATCCTTTTTATTCCACAGTGAACTGGTTCGAAACTATTTTTGCGTAGAGTTGCATTGTAAAGACACGATCTGATCCTGTACGAAAAGAATTTATATAGAGAAATTCTAAGATCATAATTGCTGCACAAAAGTCCGACACTGTTTTTATATTCAAAAATTTTTCGGTCCGGAATTATTGACAAATCTATTCCAAAGTTTATAGGGTGAATTATAAGAACACGAAAATATTTCCTCAAGACCATTATTTTAGGAATGTATCTGGAGGTTATTTTTTACTTACTAAATGACGAAATAGCTTAAAATTGTGCACCGAATTATGAAATAACCAGCTGTCGTAAATCTCCAACAGACTTTTAAAAATTAAATATAAATTTAAACAATAAAATCGAGGGGATCCTTGGTGCGTCACTTGCACAATTGAAACATTTCTCAATGAGTTATTAAAAATGAAATATGATTCAAGAAAAGAATCTACTCAAACCCCTCCAATTTTCATTAAATTTGAATCAAGTTGATTTCTTCGCATCACCTAAACCCATTCCATATCCCATTCAGTGATGGTGATGAATATTTTTTTTTATGGAACAATAATAATTTTGCGCGAAATCATAAAAAAGCAGATTCCGGACTCTGGAGATTTAAAATTCAATCGATAATAAGAAATTAAAACCGAGAATTACCAAAGTTATGACGTTGAAGAAGTCAATCTGGCGCCATTAAGGAGAAGCATAATTTCGGATTGTTGAGGACCGAACAACCAACCAAAACCGTGGACTGTTTCCAACCAAACCATTATTTCCATCTGTTGTCAATGCCCGAAATAAGTAAGTAGCAAGGTCAGATTAATGTCTGGGCACAATTTACATATAAAATCTACCGTCTCAATATATCAATATAATTGAGAATTGTTTGTGCGGTTATATCGAACTCGAAACGCTTTCGTAGCTCAGCAGAATCAATGTATAATCAAAATTGTCGTTCCGGGAGATACTGCACCCCGGCGTAGTTACTTAGGGGTTGGGAATAAACCTGTAACAGCTGTTCCTGCAATTCAGTATAAACCACCCAACGGTGTTATCGATTGCAAAACTTAATGCAATTCCATTTCGGTTTTGATGACATGATCCTGTGGGATGATGGGGTCGGGGTCGGGTTCGGGGTCTGGTGATGTTATAGTCGCCTACAGTAAGCACAGTTCTCACAACTTTTATTTGCCTCGGAGTCATGTCACTGCCTTTCTGTTTGCGTTTTCATTAGGTACTGGGATGAATTATTTATTGAGCGGTTAATGGACTGCGGATGGCAGATATAAGTTATGACTGGCATGGCGAAATGGAGTGATAATGGATTTTTGTTTGGCTAATCAAATTTTAGTTTGTATAGATCTGCTATGAAAACAACTTTTTTTGTGTGTTATGATTCATCCAAAAGAGGATGTCATCATAAATATCCCATCTCAAAGAGATTTTTTCGCCATGTCATTTCGTTAGGAATTTGTTCGTAGTCAACTCAATTTTCAATCAAAATCTTAAATATCTCGCCCATTTTTTATAGATTGAAAGTTGTGAGTTTTTCACGGATATCAGGAAAAGTAATACTATCCTCTCTAATCTGAATAGGCCATTAATAAAATACTTAACAAAAGATTTTTTTTTGGAAATTACACACTACCCAACTCTCTTCGATTTTTCTTACATCTATCACGGTAATATTTCGTATGATTCATGATTTTTATAAGCAGACAATCTCTGATTACGGACAACCATATCGTCATCATCGACGTCACTAAATTGTTTTTTTTTTTTCAGGGGTATGTTGAGGTGTCATCTGGTGTGCCGCAGGGCTCCATACTTGACCCTCTTTTATTTGTTTGTATCTCACGTATAATAGCTTTGTAACGCATCCCTTTCTATCATTACTCACTCTGTTTCCCTTGAACAGATTTTAATGTTTTTCACCATTTGTGAGTTTCAATGTCATGATCTTGGCTTTTGTTCCCTCCTAGATTTTAGTTTTTTTTCACAATTTTCTAATATAGGCTTTCTTTAGATTTTCTTCCCCTTTTTAAGTTCTTGGCTTTTCTATAATATTTAATTGAGTTTTAGAAATAGTAGGTAGTAGGTATCGTAGCATCCCTTAAGTTACTTTACACATACCGCTAGAAGATGAATTTGAATTTGAATACCCCCCAAAAGCCTGTTCCCAGATCTTTTACAGTCTCGTGTATACCAAGAGTTGTAGTTTAGCTTAAGAAGGGAAACTCATTATTACGAATATTTATATAACTATCATTATTCATATTCATAATTAGCTTTAATTAGGACGAAAACGAATACCAGAGGAAGGCTTGTTCAGTGTTATTTACCCAGCAATTACACTGTAAATAAAATATGCATGAATGCTCACAATTTATTAATTATTGGGGGCTTACGCAGATTTATTTGTGGAATAAACAAAGTTTCGTTCACACACATTAAATTTAAAATGCAATAAAATCTCTCCCTAAAGCGAAATGAATTACACTCTCCATTAATTGTGTTCAGAATTTGTAGGTTTTTTTCTACTCAAATGCGTTAAATGATTCGAAATAATATCTGTGTATCTTTTATTGTTACAATAACTTACATTTTTCCGTTTACCGTCGTCTAACGCGGCTCGATTGTCGCTATCAAATTTAAATGTAAAAATTTAAAAGGCAATTCTGATTTCAGATTCGTTCAAAATCCATAATTACATAAATTATTCAAATCTCTGTCGAACTTTTTCTATAACATCAATTTGCAATCATATCTATTCTGTTCACTGACGCCGGGTCAGAGAATACTTGGAAAATCTAAAAATATCCATTTTTCTGCATCTCTATAGCCTCTGTAACGAGAAAAAAATTTCACGTTGAAAACGTTTCCCACACTTTTGTAACGCATCAAATTTCTACTTTGTGAGTGAAATTTTTTTCTCGAAAAATACCTGCATTCACATTCTGAAAACCAAAGGTTGGGAGAGTATGAAATTTAATATTTTTCGATGATTAAGGCTTAGGTTTCCTCATAACAAACTAATCTTAAAAGCTGATAGACTACCAAAAAAAATATGAGGAATTTTCTGGCCACCTGAACAAATTAATTCGCTCTGGAGAAAGTTTCTTACATAATTGAATAGCCTAATACCTTATTTTAAGGATAATTTTCCTGGGTATAGAGGGACCGAAACCCACAATCATATATCGAGGAATTAAGGCAATGTCGAAAATTTCACTATCTAAATCTTCACCAGCTTAATCGATCCATTAGATGGCAGCTCCTAGACGAAGGTAGGGCAACTCTTACCTTCCTTGACAAATGTTTCAAGTCCAGTTGATTAACGTAACTTCCGAACCATTTAATTGTTGTGATATTTAATGGCTTTGAGCGACTATTTTCGTGTCAGTCAAAACAAGAAAAAACTCGACCATTAGTAGAACGCCAACGTTATAAATCATGAGCTGCCATGTAATAAATTAAACCCCTAATGGTCCTAAATTTTCGTCTGATGAATTCAAATGTGAGCGGGATGTATCCTGGGCATGATTGAAACTTGACAGGATTTTGAAGTTTGTCATCTTAAGAAAATGTATTATGGATTATCGATTCACAAGAAATTTATTATCACATTTCTCAAGAAATCGTAGTAAATTGAATTTGGGTTTGAAAGCAGGGAGGGGTCCAGTTGATAAATAACCAAAACAGAGTTTGTATCGTTACCAAAAGAAGCAAAAAATTCCACATCATAAAAAACCCACAGGGATACATACATATACATACATTCAAATTGCATTTATTTTTATGGGCCTAACGATAAATATTTTTGTTTCTCACTTGTTACTGCCTACAGTGTCCATTTAATGGAAAGAAATATCTTTGTCGTCCTTCTAGTTGTATCCTTTTGAATTTTCTAGTAATCGTTACTACATGTGCCTAGCAAGATTAATAATAAACCTGCAAAGCTGAAAATGATATTTTTAAAAATATACACAAGTGTTTCATTCGTATTTACTACCTATAGCCGGTATTTGACACGTGATTCCGAGTTTTTGCCCAAAAAATATATCATGTTTCTCACACACTCTACAGGGGATTAACGAATACAGAATTTAGACAAGGAAAGATATAAAAACCATACAGACAAAAGGATAGAACAAGACCTTTTACAAGGGTGAAGCGTATGATGGAAAATAATAAAATATATGCGAATAACTAAAAACGTCTTAAAATAGAATAGAAACGTTGACCTGGTCACAATTAGTCGTTTTGTTGTTGAGAGAAATACGTAATTTACTCAATTTATTGTAATGATTCAATAAAACATTACTGAGCGAAACGACAGTATCGCGAAATCCAGAACAAAATAAAATCATTAAAGAGAATTTTGTTGGATTTAACGTAATACCATTAGTAACAGATGGCAGATAAATATAATTCAAATTCTTTTTCAATTTACTTACATATAAGTTAAAAAAGCTAGTAGGAATATATATATACATATATAAGTGGATGTGATCAGTACAACTATGATCATTTGAATAGGAAAGAACATTCGAGCAGATCGTTTATAGACATACAAAAGAAGTAAGGGCCCAAGAATAGAGCCCTGTAGCACCCCAGGAAATAGGTACAGCATACCAGATACGACGTTATGAACTTTGAACTGCTGAAATCGGACCGATAAGAAACTCCCTACAAGTTTCAGTTTCGAGTTGAGTGGATAACTAACTTATAGGCTGATAATCAGCAATGCCAAACGGACTAGGGATTGTGGCAATCGGGACAACATTAACGTGCATCCAAACAAAAGAAAAATAGGAGTTGTTAAAAACCGAATTAAATATATGGGTTATCGTGCCCAATAAGAAGGGTAACTGCTGTTTGCAGTTCCAACAGCAGAAGAAATTAATACACTTCAGCAGGGTCAACACAGTCAATAGTGGAACCGTCTGCAAAAGAAGCGGAAATAGGATACTCACACTCCGGATTAGAAGCAAAAATTAGGGCAAAATAACTACTCATTTACTTCATTAGGCTCAAGACTGTAGGACCCTTTGGATTTGTCGTGTACGCCAAAAGTCTTAAGATTTTTCCATAGATTGTATCAATTTCTTTAAAAGTAGTGAAAATCTGAGTTTTTTTTACCCTAACGTTTACAAAACGAACAGTAAATTCTTATAAGATATTTTTTGTATCTAAAACTGAATCTTAAAATTCTTTCTGTATCTTTTTTTATGATGTTCAAAGTTGTTTCACTAACCACAATGTACATTTTTCAGAACATTGAATAAAGATGTACTCGAGTTAAAAAAAAATATATATCTTAAACGTGGTGCTTGTCTTTGTCTGCCCCTGAAGAAAAGAAACGAAAAAATATTTAACACTAATCAAACAGGCGGCGGATGTGAGTAAAATAAAAGCCAAAATCCTCTCCTAAACATTGTTAGTGAGCTTTTATGGAAAATTCTGGTACGCTTAAACATGGACGCTCATTAAAACGTACAATATAATGCTCCCGAGTTCTAAGAAGGCCTAGCTGGGAGGCAGTATAAAACACGCCAAATTAGGCAGCAGGCAGGTAGCATTCATCATTTACGGTATTTTGTTTCGCTGTTTATGATATGGGATGATATTTTATAGCATTAATTTTACTGCGTTTTACAGGTCGTCTAGGTCTAAAATCAATATTTTGCCAGCACGAATATACCATACCTGGCGTATGGGGATGGGAATTAAATAAAACCCTCAGATAGACATTGTGAAACCGCTTTCTCTTTTGATTACAGCTGTCACGACGCAGCATGAGAAAGTTTACTAATCTACACAATTTTCCTTCGTCCTGTTTTTTGCTTTCGGATGAAAAAGGTCCGAGTCAGAGAGAAGCCTTTAGCTTCGGAAAGTACACAAAGGGCACAAAAGTTCTCAAAAGTCCTTCTAAGCCAAATAATATCGGCTTAAATATTTTAGAAGGACATTCGAAGACATTCGAAAAAGGTGATAACACCCGTACAAGGTTTAAACAAAGTTCGGTTGTCTACAGATTTCCATTAATCTGAAAACTTGTTCGTAAGCCATTTAAAAAGTACTCAGCAAGTAAATTCCAAGGAATATCATAAGAAGCTCTATGGAAGGAATCTCTCACTGTAATTGAATCGAAGAAAGTATATAAAAATTCAAAGCCTTGCATACCAAAAGAAAATTCCCCCTGGAAAAGTAAACACTAATGGCCTTGTTCTAAATAGACCTGTTCGACAGCTTGGAGACTTTCGTAACCCAGTTCTAAAGTTTAATAAATCTACGCGTCTGCACTTCTTAGCAGGGAAGATTTTTGAAAAGATGAATTATGACTTACGGTTAATGTATTGTAAACCATATGGCTGCATCTTCGGTTAAAGAAAACCAATGGGAAACACATTCAATTGCGCTTTTCAGTTTGGAACTTTTGCTTCCCTGCTCGTAAATGGGGGGAGGGAATGCTAAAAATAGCGTAGAACAAAAGCCATAGAATGCAGTTGTGAAATTTCGTATTTAGTATTTACCGCGACTGCCGCTCTTTGTAAATCACAGCGCACTATAAATCACAGGAAATCTCTGGCGACAGAATCATTGTCTTCTTTTCTCCTCGGAGCACAATAGCTGTCATCGACATTGCTACTCTGCAGTTATCATCTATTAAAGGACACGACCACGGCTTGATTGCAGTCAATTCATCAAATCCACCTCATTTGACAAGGTAGAATCTAAGGTACAAATAAGAGCATTCATTGTATTGTGTGAAGGAGTGGGTTTTTGCGTGTGGCAATCGATTTTGCTGTGTCGGTTCTCTATGGTCTCTATGGTCTCTACGGTCATGTTCTGAACTTGATAGAATTATGAGCAGCTTATCAATCACGTTCGATCTTTCTATGGAAATAGCAATGTAATATGTACAAAACATATATCACTTTTTTTGCCCTTTCGTAGCTTATAACATTGAAAAGGGCCTCGAACTATTTAAGCTGGAAAAGTAGATACATATTTGTCATTTTTTTACATTTTTATATAAAATTTATAACAGAATGTAGACAAGTTTCAACACATAACAGAAATTCCTCTGTGTAGGGTATTTTTAGAAACCTCCAAATAAAATGAGAGGAATAATATTATTCGAATTCAGAAATGTCCGAAACCAATTCACATCAGTCCCACTAACATTGGGATCCATGCCAATTGTATGGTGATTTATTGCAACCAAATTGATATTCACTGAAATGTGATTGAAAATTAATCAAAATAAATTAAAAGATGTTCGAACAGAGTTGAAAATCTTCAGATGGAATTTACAAAAATATGTTGGCATACATCTATTAAGGAGGTGCGGAACAAAAGGATAAATCTGCTTCATCTATTTTTTCAGTGGGTAATTAATAAAAACTGAATACGAGGGTGATTTATAAAATTCCAGACACAAGACGTTGATGGGTCAAATTCGGTGCCTAGTTTTTTTTCTTTTTTTTTAATTTATTATTTTTGTTCAGAGAGATCGGAATAATCATATTAAGCCTGTATCCTGGTTCCCAATTTCTCCAGAGACTGTAAAGGAAACAATACCCAAGATCATCCTGGAGAAGAAACGATGTGGTATTAAACCAAAACCCATAGGCGCCAGTCTCAGACCGAGATGGACGATCTTCAACCTGCGAAAACCAGGATCAGTAGAAGGAGCTGATTTGCTGATGGTTGGCTCCTTCCCCAGCAGTCAAGGTATGTCGACCAAAGACAATATTTAACTACATCGTTGCTCAAAGCAATGGTATTAACGTGCCAAAGTGAAGGGTATATAAAAGTACCGACGAAGGCCAAGACTGTAGTTTAGTTCTCTTGGTAGAACATTGTCTCGACAGAAAAACTGAAGAACGTAGACATCCAGTTTGGATTGCTTTTCAACAATACAAGGCTGATAACGAAGGGTGGTCAAAATTGCTGTCTTGGAGCCCAACAATAATGGCGAAAGTGGCAGCCCAGCGCCAAAAAACCACCAAACCCGATCAGCCATCTGACAGCAAAGAAAGTCTCAAAGAGGAGGAAGAAAAGAAATGAAGGAACAATCAAGTTTCTAAGACTCGATGTCCATCGAAAAAGGGCTTCAGCTGTTTTTACCAGGAGACTGATTAAGGGGAGGTTTGAAGTAACTTTTATGCAATAACCGCAGGGTCTTAAATGCCAAATTAAAGGTCTAAAGAACAAAGGTGAATTGATTTGCAATACCGAATGTGCTGTTCTCCAGGTTTTTTTCTTAATTTCAAAATAACCTACCTCAACAAAGTCCACTCTTGAGCTAATGATCTTATACAGCTTTAAACCACCCTCATAGATTTTCACCTTGAAGTTAGCAATTATGTAGGAAATATCATTTATGAATAGAATAAAAGGGAAAGGTCCCAGATGACTTCCCTGTGGAACACCAGATCTAGCTTTGATTTCGCAAGATTGTGCAGAGAGAACCGCAAGTGTGTAGAAGGGTTAAGGGCTTGTATTTTGGAAAGCAATAGCTTATGGAAAAGTTTGCCAAAAGCCATGCCAAAATAAGTGTAAATTCGAAAAATCTTATGCAAGATGACAGGAACTGTAATAACTTTGTTACTACTTAATTATTTGTTTCCATTTAATAAAGAAAAGATGTTAATAACTTTTTTCACAAACTAGAGGTGGACGCTTTGTTATCTACAGGAGATCTAAATTTTATCAGTAGATATATTCTTCATTGTGGTGGGGCTCCAAGCGCCTTAACTGAAGGTCCTGGGCGTGTTTCCTATTTTTTAGTCGTTGGGGAATTGGGTTCCTTTTTCCTGGATTTAAAAATTCGCTTTTAGCCTAAACTGGACCCGTTCAAGGAAGCAATTTATCATGAAGGCGGGTTTTTTCTGCCTCTCCACCAGAAAATTGAGGAGCAATTCCTTTGACGATTTTCACCGTACGTTCCATTTCATAGCCTAATGTGTTATTGATTTCTACTTTGATACACATATGTATGATGTATTCTACTTTAAACCAATCTCCTTTGAAGAAAATGTGACATTTGAGTAGGGAGGTGTGTCAGTGCTTTTTCATGATATCAATGATTATCAATTCGGTGAATTTTTTCGAAATATATTTGTATTTGTATTGATGAACTTGTTCTTTTGTATTTGAAAGTTCATTACGAATTTTGCACACTTTAAAACAAGTGAGGACCGGGAAGAAATTGTTTAAAATTCTTAAATTACGTTATGTAATAAATCGTGTCATTTATCACTTATCTTACACAAATGACACACAATTCAAAAATATATATTTTCATCATTTTTGCCGTCTCTAAACTTCTATGTCTCTATGCACGAAAATAAGTTCATCCAAAATTGTGACAGTAATCCATTTGGAGGCACTCATACAAATTACATCGATCCTAAAAGCCTCCCTTTCGGTGCGGAGCTATCACTACATTTCTCCCTGAATTTATGAAATAATTTTCAGTGAGTTCTTAGGCATTGGGAAATAAAGTTTTTAATTTGTAAAGTGCACGTGAAAAATTGTAATTCAGATATTTTAGTGAGTTTAGAGGATATTAAAAGAATTTTAATTATAATTTTGGAAATGAACTTTATTGAGGGTTTAAGAATTTGTTTTTTTTGGGTTTAAGGAAAAGTTAAATAGTAACAGTTTAAAAACACAATATTATTTATATAAAGCAAGAAAGAAAAGAGTTAAAGAAATTTTCACAGTTGTTTGATAGTTCTTAAGACTTTTTATACGGAATAAATAAATTCATGGAAATTAATCGAGTGTTTCATTTATATTCCCTGAAAATACCGACCATTTCCTACATAAAGTTACTCTTGCAAACAATCCAGTAGGAAGTCGAGCTATTGATGAACGCGATAATAATTAATATCATCGAAAAATATTAAAGGTCGCTATCATCAACAACATGGTAATGCAAAAAGTAAGGCAACAGAAAATGTTAATGACTGGGTAATGTAGAAGGTATAGTATACGAGAAATTTGTATTTGTTTCTTAATTCTGAACTGAAAGTCTTGGATGCTTATGAATAATTCATCAATAATTTCATCAATGAATAACAGAAGTCGTTAACATCAGTGAAATGGTAATGCAAAGTGTAAGGTAACAGAGAATGAAAATTGTATGAGAGAAAGTTTTTCTTATTTATGTGAATTTTGAATGAATGCTTCTTATTAGAACAAAAAACAAAATGTAATGGCGATAAAAATTGAACTCAGCATAGTCAAATCTTTGCATCTTTAGATTTATTTAGAAGAATTCATAGATAGATTAGCAATGTTTAAATTAAACCTAACTTTTAGCCTTTTATTTTCTTCAAAGAATTGATGAATGAATACTGCTCAAATAGTAATGAATGAATTCATTGATGTTAAGGATGTACAGTAGTGTACATAGGTTCATTATTTCACTAATGTAGTAATGTATATATTTCTTACTGAGTTATAACTTATATAAATATATAATATACAGAAATACGCTGGTTCTTTGTTTTTCTTTGCAAATTCTGCCGTTTGATACGGCAAAAACCCCTTCTAACATTTTTCTGAATATTAGAAGATTCAAACTTCAAAGCTTTCATTTAGGGCTTATCTGATTGCACGTGTAAACAAATGAACCTCTCACATGGATTTTATCATCCTTTAAAAGTTAACCATGCAAGAAATTAATTTAAAACAGAGAATTATGCCATGAATGAAAACGAACAAATGGAAGATGTCAACAAAAGAATGTTTTTTTTTGTATCTAATTGCTTTTTTCACAGTTCCTTTGTGAATGGAATGGAAAAGAATTGTTTTGGTTTTGAATAAGGATTTCGTTTAAATCGTGCTTCAATCAAATGCAGTTTCGATTCGAATTATTCAGTAAAACAATCTACGAGTAATTTGTAGTAAAGTTCAAATTCATAGTAATAGAGGTGCATACATCCTTACCTGACTGAACGGTGTGTAGCTAGTTGCTGATAAAAATTTTACTTAACAAAAAACAGTTATTTTGCTGTTTGAAAAGGATATGGATTCGTAATTAGTTGCAGACACCAGTTTCTTGGTTTGGTATCCTGAGTTAAATATTTGAGGGCTATCGCTGGAAATCCAGGATAAGGCAAATTTGGTTCACCCGATGAAGTTGAGGTTGAATCCCCATCATCGCTGCAGGAACCGCTACACGTTGTTGAATCACTTGATGATCCAGTTGAGTGCATTGTTGATTGACTGCTTGAAAAGCTATCACAGCCATTGTTATTCTTTTTAGCCGTTTGTTTCGTTTCTTGCGGCTGTTGTGCTTGTTGAACAAGTTGACGAGAAGACTGTTGATTGTCCTGATGATGGTGTTGATGTTGATGTTGATGTCGCCGGTGACGAGTATGACTGTCAATGGAGTTCTGACGATTTTCACCACTCTCAATTACACTATTTCTCATATTTTCATTTACACTTGCACAATCTTTCACGCTGCTAGTAGTACTTATATTTCTAGCCTTATTGCTTATAGGATTTTGACTATCAAAAACACTGACACTACTAACACTCGTCCCAGATACACCCCGAGCACTTGAGGAACTTAAAATTCTCTGATTAACCCGATCCTTGTTTTTGGCGTTCCCTATACTGCGAATACTACTTACACTAGACCTGTGCTGATGATCATGTTGCAGATTGGAGTTAAGATTGCTATTTGAGCTTTGATTCCCGTCAATGCTTGCGCCTCCTCCTTTAATAACATTGTGTGGCTTGATGCACTCATTTTCCTTCAAAGGATCTTTCGCTGTAATTGTCTCTGGTGCCTCCCGGAAGGAGCGAATCATGATATGATTATTCTCACAAGAAACTTTTTTTTTTCTTTAGTTGCCCACTGGATATTTACCAGGATATTTCCCTTTAAAAGTAATGCCCTGAAAATATAAATTAGTAAATTAGACAAGAAGGATTGATTGATTGATATTTTCTGTAATAATAAATAACTCAATTTGACTACAACAAAAAAAGATAACAATTTCCCAGAAAAAGCTTCACTGTAAGCAAAGACCTTTTATAGTCGCGGTTGAAAAAGGATCAGCCAGCAATTTGAATTCATTGCCTAAGAAGAATTAACTTCATCGGTGCCCAAGCACCTGCTACAGTCATGATAGCATAATCCATTCAAATATCAGGCAGCTTTCGACTTGCTGTGCTAAATTACCTGACTACGCGATGGATACGAAATAAACCACTGAACCCTTTACCACTTTCAAGGTCTCCAGAGCACCATTTATCATTTAATGTCAATGCTGAATTATCTTCCTGTGAAGTTACATAATTTACATACTCAACCAATTCAACGTTCTCCCTTCTTTTGGGATAAAGGGGAGGCCTTGTGGTTTCATTGTATAATTAAAATAATAAAAATTGGGACTGACATCTGGACTTATGGTCTGTTGAAATGTTTAGAAAAAGTGCGGAGAAGGTTTTTCTTTTTCAATTAAATTCATGAAAAATAAAGGACTAACTCCTTTACTGAGAGAAGTGATGAATCCTTCTTTAAAAATAATTTAAATTGGTAAATAAAAATATGAGAGGTGTAAAAATCAAAATCTAAAGAAAACAGCGGGGACATAGAAGATTGGATCTTTATATCTATAAAACAAAGCACTCAAAATGACATCGTTCTACCGCAAAGGCAAGCATGGCACAATGCCAATATAGACTCAAATAATCAAATCTTTGTTGGAGTTATTTGTTCAACACGTTGCGTTGTCAAGACATTTCGACATTTGATAAACAAAACCACTTAAGAAAACCACATGAGTTTAGGTAAGCCAAATTCAGGCTCAGAAATTTTACAAACCAAACAAGGAAACTTGTAAAACTAATTTGTTTATTACGAAATGGTTAACATTCAAAACAAGCCAGTAAACTGCAGAAGGTAGTCACTAAAGACCTGAAAAGAGGAAGAAACACTTGATGGAACTTGGAATTTTATTAATATAGAAAAAAACGTTTTTTCATTTGTTTTTGAAAGTTTCACAGAAATAGATAAGAAAATTTTTGAAGATTGAAAACGCCAGCAGGATCCCAATAGAGACACATTCTACAGAAATGCAATGTCTCGGAAGGATCTTAGACGGTATATAATCCACTATCCTGCCACCTCGGCAGGCACAGCACTGGGGTTCATACTGAGACCCGACCTATGCTATCTATGATAGCCTCTTATGTTTGGATGTGCCGGAAAAGACGCGACTTAGTGAGAGGGTACGCGGACGACGTCACCGTACTGGTAGCAACCGGCACGGTTGAGCTGTGGCATAGTTCAAGCTCAACGAGGTGAAGGGGAGGGTGAATGTGTGGATGGATGATCACGGAATGTCCTTAGCAGTGTCATCACGCATCCATCCCTGTAGGTGAGCGGATGTGCGGTTGATAAG
>QYTT01092608.1:0-12808 GCA_006980735.1 Dasypogon diadema
ATACTTAGGATTTTCAGTGTGGATGAGATTATAGTGATAAATGCGTCTCCAAAGTGCAATCGATGAGTTGAAGTCTATAGTGGGATATATAATCATAACCAAAATCAAAACGAATGCAGTCACTGAAGGTCATCTTCATTCTGCGATAACAAGATCTGTCTAGCTTGGGAAATATGTTGATACCGAAAGAAAAGTGCAATACTTTACTAGCCCTCGACGCATTTCTTTTGATAATACATTTGCTCATAATGCGACTTTATAGAATCTAACTTCAGACCGCTAAAAAGAGACCAGTTGTATATTCGATTAAAATCATAATTCAGCGAGAGAAACAGTCATAAAAATTACTTACACCAATAGCCAAAATGGTACGAACCCATATATACGAACGTTACGGTTTCAGAACTACCCACCCACCGCAACCACTTATTTTTAGTTGCATTTAAAAACTCGGAACACCTCATAAAATAATAGTATATTCAACTTTTTAGAGAATAAAGTTAAGTAAAGTCAATCCAATCCTACCATAAGTCGTCTAGTGAAAGCTTTCCATTGAAATTCAATTCTTCAGAAAAGAAGCTTTGATTGTCTTTAATCTTTTCCTTGTTCATTAGAAAGCTTCATTATTTAAAAAAAAAAATCTTCTTATTTTCCATCTTTAGGAAAATAGGAAATCTTAGGGACCATTTTCGGACTTTTAGATTTTCTGTAAAAGAGGCTTTCTCTTGATTTCCCGAATCGATACGAACCCAAGAAAGGTACTCATTCTTTCATTTCTTTTCATTAAAATCGGCTTACAACTAATATCTCTCCTTTCTTAAAATGAAATGGATTTTTTGTTTGAAGTTTCCATTCTTATTCGTTTCCATAGATAATTTGTTTCCGAAGTTTTTACTTTATTCAAAAATACCTGTTTAGATAAAGAGAAATTCTAATGACGGTAATAAACAAACGAGAGAAAAACATACATTTGTAGGTTTAAGTTGATCTATATGTATAACTCAGTGGCCGAGTTATGGGCTGGGACTAACTCAGAGTTAGATTTAAATACTTGGATAGGAATATGATAAGTAAAGAAAGTAAGAACCGCACAACCTTACTGATTTACGTATTTTATTCTATTCTATTTTATTCTACATGAATTTCAGATAATTAATTATGTGAAAGCAATTTACAATGAATTCTAATTTGTATAAATTTTGATTTGGATCAAATCATAAAATGTAAAGTAGGTTTTACCTTCTAAAAACAATCACTGGGAACGCTACCATTGGTGGTGGGCAAATGGACACTTTTGTAAAAATAATAAAAGTAGTAAGGGGTTTATGTGCAAATGCGCAGGGGCTTCGTAACTCTTTACTTTCTGTCGCCATCAGTTCCCTGTGCGTCTCACCTATGCAATTAACAAGAGTCAAAGGCAAACATTTTACAAAGCATTCAAATCCTACCCGGCCCGCAACAAGATTTTTTTCCCCGAAAAACCCATTACGGAAAACATAATTCCGGGAAGCTCTCAAATAACTATCACTTCGGTTTTATAGACTATATCATTCATTTTCTTATGTTTTTCCCTAACACGAGAAGATCACGCCTATGGTGAGGATAGTTCTCTATACTTAAAAACCTGTGCCACTTATCCTACCAAATGATGAGGAAACGGGCGTTCTTTTCATTGCTTTATTCACTTCCACTCTCGCCTAACTTCAACTTCACTACTTTGCTCAATATATTTTCCCTTTCCTTCTGTGCAATTTGAATCAGCAATATACGAACAGAATATCTCAATTTTTAATAAAAGTGCTCAAATGCCTCCTTAGATCTTTCTTTTTAAATGCTATGAGTTGTTAAGAAAAAAAAATATAATTTTTTTGGCATATTTTTCTAAAGAATTGTGGTTTCATGCCCTTTAAATTGAGGGTAAGAACACTAATTATTCTAAAATGCTAAGGGCATTTTTAGTAAGGTGTTTTTGATTGCAAAAAAATTTACAAATCTAATTTATCAACTTGAGATCAGGTATTCCTTCAGTGTTATTCCTTGCCCTTCATATCTCGTTGTAAAGATTCATCCTTAAGAAATATATATAATTATCTAATTAATCAAAACATCTACATTCAGAATATCCTGCAGGATACCATCAGACCCTTCAAAGTGAGTACTTCAAAGATTTTATGGTACCCTAAATTGTTCACTCCGAATCCAAATACATAGACCTCTATATGTCCACCCTCAGTAATACTGTAAGAAGGCAAACATTGTTAAGAACAGTCTTTTCATTAGGGATAAACTTGGAATCTTCCGTTCTTTCAGCTATTGAAAATCAGTCAGCACTGACCTCTTTCAGTTTCCCCCATTTATTTGTGTTGCTCCCTTTGCTTTCCTTATTGTACGCACTTTAGATTGTTAGATTTAGTAATCCTGTAAATAATTTGATAATGTATCTGCTGTGATTTTGGTAAGAAACAAATTAATTTTAAAGGGGACTGACAATATTCCTGAAGTCTCTATCAGTACTTATTGTATTTGTATTTAGTTGCTATCTCCCTTTTAAATTTACCTGTACAACTTTCCAGCTATCGTTGTAATTAACAACCTGAGATGTGTTACAACGGGATGATGATAATATGCCTGGTGTGCAACACATATTCACACTTCACTTCCCTCAGTTATTACCACCGCTTATGTATTTATGATAAAACCAGAGAGATATCGGCTTCATTTAATTAACGCATTAATCCTGGTAAAAATACCTCAGTGCCTGGAGCACTAATAGAATTCCGTAGAATTTCCACTCATCGAGTTTTTAATGAAGGGTGTTCAGTGAACCTCAGTAAACATTGCAATAAAGTGTGAACTCATGGTGAGAGGACTTGTAAATCTCTGCCCAGGTTTGTCTACACTAAAAGTCATAAATTGGTCCAGTATTTCCTGATGTATCAGAATTTTCTACGTGGCCTTTATTCTGAATCCTGTAGGTCTTTTATTGAGATGCGTTGATGTGATTGGAGGCTTGTATAACAATGTGTTATTTTTAAAGTAAATATATCGCGTCCAGACGGAATTCACCACTCTTGATTTATTGGATCCTTTCCACAGAGATACAAAATTTCTCTGTGCCGATGTATTCCCAGATGAACGAACCCAGTCTCAATTACTTTATATCCGGTGGTTCTGATGTTTACGATGGCTTTTGATAACAAAAAAAAGTGGACAAAGGTATTGATTCAGAGGCAGAGGGTTTGAAATTTTCGTAGAAGATCTTCAATTTGTTTAATTAACCACTTCCATACCAATAGTGGTGGAAATTATTTGCTGGCAGCAAATGTTTTCCGAAGAAAAATATTTCTGGAATTTCATGCAAGCAGATAAATATGATTTTATTTTGTTTAATAAAATTATAGATTTTCTTAAGAAACCATATTCCGATCATCTTATTTTTCACGGTTTGCGACATACAAAAGTCCATCAAACTGGGGCCCTTTGAGCAATCTGTGGTTGTTTCCTTTGGAAATATATGATAGTGACGGTATTCCATTTTATAGGATTTTCGCTTCCCTAGCTTTGAAGGACCTTTTGCAAGAACCGGAACTAGATCGATTGACCACTTTTATGCATTTGCGAACTTGTTCTACTGTGGGTCGGTTGCTTAGAAGAGGAAGAACTCTTCGAGAACGAAAAAGAGATTCATGGAGAGATTTCTACTACAGAAGATTCAGTCCCAAAAGTTGGCCTTGTTGACGAAAACAGACAAATAAGATTCTAATGATTGTACATTTTCCAAAGTGATCATTCCATCGAAAAAGCAAATATTATTGGTGGAGTCATTTAGGGCAGTCAGTCGGACATATTTTCTGTTGAAAACAATTGAGAGAGTCCTCATGAGCTACCCGGAATGAAGCACGCTGAAGAGCTATCTCCCAAATCTAAGCCAGCATACATGTCGAGCAGGGAGGTCAGCGGAATCTGTGTTTCACAAGGTGGTGGAAGGAGGAACTGCATTGACCATTGTAATTAGGATATAGCAGAAGGATACATAGTACTCGTCAGGGAGCGTGTATGAATATACGAGAACCATGAGTGATGCAAAAGAAATCAGGGAACTTACGATACCCAAGGATAGAATCAAAAGGATCAGGATAATTGAAAGATTTGACATGGCTCCTATCAATTAGGAATCGCTCACACAGAAGGGTCCGGACGATATATTTATATTCGCGGATGAATCAAGAAGGGATGTTAGCATAGTTGCATTGATCTTCTCTGAATATCTAAATCAATCCTGCTATGTAAGCCTTGGGAATTTCGTCTTGGTTTACCACACAAGGATGTTAGTTTTGGCTCGTGCCTTAAACATCTTAAGGGAGGGTCAGGTAGGAAGGGGAAAAATTCTCATTGCACTGGACAAATCAAGCAAGAGCCAGATGTGTTGATCGGACCGAAGAAGAAATGTGCACAAAATCTAAATTGATGTGCCTCGCAAAATACGATAATCATTTGCTGGGTTAGAGGACGTAAACGGGCACTTTGGTAAATCAGGTAGCGGCTACTGAGTTCCAAGGACCAGAATATAGGATAAAGCATAATAAAAGATCTGATCGAGAAATATGTTATAAAGAAGCCGTAATCTAAACGACTCTTGGCAGAGGGATGAAAAAGGATCTGAAAGCAGTGATCTATTTCGACATCACTCGAAAGAAAATTATATAAAATTAGACACATTCGCCCAATGTTGACAATTTACTTACATTTTACGATAACGGAGCCTGAAAGCTTAATGTAAAGATAAGTAGAATGCATACAAATTTAATTTCCTTAATTTAAAGAAAATCAATTCTGTAATACATTAAATCCATATCTCTCAGAACGTTGTCCTTCCAATTCCACTGTCTTTACCACAAAAAAATAAAAGTTTGCAAAATAAAATTTTCTAAAAAAGTTACCAAAATTCTTTAAGCAAAATTGCTGCAAAAACCGTCTGTAATTATTTCATCACCCCTTAAAGCTGAACCATAATTTCTGCCTCTCCTCAGACTTTTGCGTGATTCTCAAAACTTTTTTTCTACTCTTAAACAGAACAATACTTCAGAACTAAGGAAAATATCAAAACGTTCAAATCATGCAAGTAATTAGTGCCTTTTTCTCAGCTCGCAAGTATTTTTTTTCTATATTCTCCAATTCATCTTGGGATTCTCACAGCTGACAAACAGGAGAAAGACTTGTTTATCCAAGGATTATGCAATGATAAATACCTGGAAAGGATTTTCCATTAAATTTCCTCAATTAATTATTGTGCAAGGTTCGTTGCAGAATGAGATTTTTCGTACCCCAGTGAATTTGTTACCTGTCACAGATCTCCTCATTGTTGTTATTTGAATTATATTTCTTGTTGCATTTCAATTCATTTCAAACCGAGGGTCGGGGCAAAGTTGAAGACTTTATCTTCGTGCATTATGGAAAATAAACTTTGTCTATACACGTAAACAAAACAAAAGGGATTTACTGGGTTGATTGAGTGCTTGGGATTTAAAAGCAGCTCACATTTATTTTGTATACGATGAAATTTATTGAGGTGGTTACTTCGAAAGGATCTGCAAGGGATGTTATAGTCTGAAATTGTTTGAACAATTGAAACAGAATTTCTTAGTATTTATTAGATTTACTTCATTAATCCAAAGTGACGATACTTAAGCTTCATTGCATGTCACTCTCAGTTAATATGTATGAATTAAATTCCTTGGTTTTCACCTTTTCACGGTTCTCAATACCTCTTCAATTAATTTTAAAATGCAGTGAAAACGAATTTCTGCACAATTTCCTCACTTTCAATGCCAGACAAGTTCAGACTATCTTGCACTATTTTATTGCCCGCAAGTAATCTTCAGAATATGCGCCTTTCAAGGCCTTCAACAATCTTAAGGAGAGAAGCTGTTAGGTTAAGGAAATTTCCACAGATGAATGGCATCTTCATAGATAAAACCCTTTCAAAGAAGCTTTTCAATCAGGAAACGTGAGTAGATGGCATGAAAAAGGCATTGAAACTCAAGCACAACTATATCCAGTGAAAAAGAATTTTGTCTCGCCGCTGTTGCTGCTGAGATGTGAATTTGAATGGTTAAATGTTAAAGGAAAGAAGGTAAAATGACCACAGAAAAGAAGTTACATACTTTGAGTGATATGATATTGACAAAGCTATTATTTGCTGCGGAAGTTGCAATAATTTGATGCTACTCTCTGTGAATGAAAACCCGGAAACCCACCTGATAGCACACTAATTAGGTTTCCTCGAGTGCAATAATATATATATCTGAACGTGTCCTAATAGTGTGAGTAGAAATCTTATGCTTACTATGGACATTTAATTAAAAAATTACTTCTATTAACTGAAAAAGGCAGAGCTGAAAAAAATAGCAAGCTGTAAAAATAAAATTGAATGGTTTCTTTTGAAAATTAAATCACAGGCTTTCAGCTACCAACAAGAAAATATATTAACAATAATTCGAAAACTAAGAAGAAGTGTTCATGATTTCACAAGCCGTTTCCTTGATATACCTTTAAAGCCTGCGACTAGTAACGGTTTCCCAAAATATTACTTGCCCAACTCCAAAAATATTTTACAAGAGATTCTAGGAGCAGCGCCGTGATTCCCGACCATATAAACATTCACTTAGATTACCCCCACGAATGTATGATATCCTTTAAAGGCAGCGATTTGATTTGAAAGAGGATATGAGGAAGGTAGTGGCCATGATCCCCTTGCATCAAAAAGGTTCTCGACAGCGTCTTTCATGAGCACATTCTGGCTACCCACAAGTCATTTAGACTCCTACCCAGGTGGCTCAAGAGCATTAGGAGTCTGACAAAACGTAAATGGAAGATTCTGTCTCCCATCTCGTTTCGACTTAGCTCTAAGCAAACATTCAATTCGCCTTCCGTATATCAGTGTAAGGCCCCTTACACTGGTATATGTGGGCGACCTGGCTATTTTTGTAACGAGTGACGAGGCAAAAATTAATCTGAATAAGAGTTAAGGTCTGTGCTGTGTTGTGGTGGATGGAAGAATAATACGGCTAGCTCACTCAGTATACAGTGGACTAATACTTATATGGGCTTTCGGGTTTCAGTGTAATACGCTTTTTTGCATCTCAGAATTACACATTTAAAAAATGAAAGCCTGCAATAATAAATTCAACCGTATAGTACGGTCCTTCGAGCCGGATTTCACATTTGAAATTGAAATAATTACATATTTTCACAAAAACTCTCGTGCCTTATGTGTATAAACAAACATCTTGAAGAAGACAAGAAAGATATCGAACGGACAACTTAGCATTATTAAATTAATTCATGCTGGACACATCTGGTAATACCAATTTGTATTTCTGCTTAAAATTAATGGGAAAAATATCAGGGTAATCAACCAATTTCTCGGTAAAAATAAATTTTCAGTTTTGCCAGCAATGTAAACGTTGCAGTATATCACATTGGCTACAACAATCATTTTTAGTTCATTGCTTACCAATATAACTTATGTGCACACATCGAGGTAGATAAAAGCTTTTCAATGCTAACCCCAGAAAATACAGAAAATTCCGTAATGGCTACGGCATGGATGCATCTGCAAGCATATTTCCCTGAGAAAATTTCATTTTAAAATACAGATATATATCCAGCAATTTTTCCAAATTAAAATATGGTTACGAAAACATATTTAATAATTCAACTCTTTAGCGAGAGCTCTGGATCGTCAGCAACAACATTAACATATAAAACTAGCTCATGGAAGCGCAAGAAGACAAATTATTATATCCTTTGGGAAATGCAGTAAAATATCTGTGGGAAGCTTTCCTTTTTGCACATTGCGATTAAAAACAAACACAAGCACAAAAATTATATGCATGCATACATAAATAGCATTGCATTCTAATTTCATCCATCAGAAATGGTGCAGTAATTCAAGAACCAAGGACATACATTTTATGTCCTTGACTTGTTGTTCAGCCATACGGCGGTGGTTGTTAATATGACGTCATAAAGCAGTTTTAACTTATTAAAACAGGTTCTGATGGCAGAGAATACTTTACGTCGCGTGGGGTTTTGTAATAGAGCAGAAAATGGTTATATGTGCAACTTTTAAATTTGGCCCACTTTTCACGGTAAATTTTTGTAAATTTCAATTAAATTTTATTTCTGTTTCAGTTAATACATCAGAGGCATAGATTTTTAAATAAGTGTAATTAGCAGAAAGTTTTGAATTTTAAAATATTGATATTGTCCGGCAATTTCAATCAAAAAATTATTTCACTTTAAATGCAGTGGTGCACAATTAATTAGGGAGGCAGGGTTATATTAATAGCATTTACATTTCACATGCAACTATATCAACCATATTAAAACCAGAAGAAATCAAGTCAAAAACAAGATCGAATAACTGGGTACGACTGGTCCATTCGGCCGCTTTGTCTTGCTTTTGAAAGTTTAATTGTTATAAATAAAAAAAACCTCCAATTCAAATTTTTGTTCGCCTTATCTGGTGTTCATTTTGCAATTATGGTCCGATTGAAATTGGTCCGGAGTCGATATCATTATTTGTTCTCGAGATATTCGAGACGAGAAAAATTTCATGAACGTGCGAACGAAGGTTCGTACACACGCACACGTAGACATTTCTCTAAAACCAATGGGTTCGGACTCTAGGGACCTCAAAACGTGGAGAAATATTCAATTCGAAAAATCGGACCCATTACAATAACTCGGAGAATGAGAAGTTAATAAATCAAAATCAGCGTTAAATCTTTTAAAAATTTTACAACCTTTTCAAATTCAACCACAACCAAATAAACTTCAATTGCAACCATTTTAACATGAAAAGCTGGTTGTTCGTAATTATAAGGATAAAAAAAGGATAGCCTAGCGGCCGATCTCGAGTTGTGGGTATATACATATAATGTCGCACGTATGCACTGCCTCTATAACATCACGAGCAGACTGTACGGCATCGAATTCACTATCCATTGATTTCACAGGGTAATCACAAATTTTGTGGAACCGTCAATAACTAAAAAGATATGGAGTTTTTTATTTCTTGAATTAGAAAGTGGTCCATAATGGTAGATACCCAAGGTATCGAATGGTAGATTGTCTTTGGAATACTGTGTAATGTACCTTCAGCTTTTGCAGAATGTGGAGACACATTTAAGTTCCAAATAGAATTTTACTGAAACAGACCTTAAAAACAGTTTTGCTGCCCCAGTCAATAAACTTAACAGGGCCTATCTGCCAGGTAAATAAATGGTCTTATCGTCCCAGCCTAATATTTGAGGATATTCTTCAGATTGTTGAAGCCATGTATGGATAGAATAATTATCATCACCACTGAATGTACAGAGACTCCTCAGCATCTCTGAAAATATAACTCGCTCTAGAAAAATTTGATTCACCACCGGTCTTAAGTTCAGCTAATTTTCGTTTTAACTGCAAAACTTCTTGTGTTTCTTGTCTTTAATTTCTGCCTCAGATGTTCTGATTCAGTATCCAGATCCTTGTCACTGTCAACATTGTCACATTGATTTACATTTATACATTCATTTCGATAAATCCCTCAATGGCAGGCTTGTTATTTCGATCCAATAAAGTCACGCTTGTCCTTTTAGTGTCGCGATTCAGTGTTAACACAAGCCCTCTGCATAATGTAAGAATTCTCTTAAACTAATAGAAATTCTTTTAATCATGCCAAGATACTAAGATTGAAATGTTTTATTTAAAAAGAATCCTCTGGAGTCCTAGGATCAGCATTTTTGGGTTGTTTAATTTAAACAACAAATTGATAATGCGTTTTATAAATGGAGCTGCAATTAACCTAATAATATTACTGCAATTTTACTTTGATATAACTGTTTGCTTGTAAGATTGATTATAAAAATAAAGTCTAAAAATAGTCAATAAAGAGTTATTTATAATAATTAGAAAACGAATTTCATTTTAGGTTTATAAAGTTACCAGTGATGGGCAAATTGTCTACAAAACATAAATTACACCATTGTTGACGGGTAAAAAATGACGTAACCTCCGTAACGATATTTCACGTAGGCAATGCAATCTCTAAAAACAATGTAGACAATGAATTTAATATTAATTAAATTCTCAAATGAATTTGATAAAGTGATAAAGGTAATGTATTAATAAACTTAAGATATTCTGTTAGCACTATTATTCATAAATGCTCTTCTATTTTGTTCATGAGTGAAACTCGGACACTAATGACTACAAAGAAGCAAAACTTAATGGCAATAAAAGTTGAACTCAGCATAGTTAAATTTTTTTTGTGTAGTGGCCTTGTTTGTTTGGTATTTGGATTTTATAGATTTCTCTTTTGAGAAACTGTTACACTCTGATCAAGAAATTCATGTATAGTCGAAGTAATATTCAATACTTAAAAGAGTATCTAGATCACCTAACCTGTTCTCATCAAATATGTTTCTCGGCGCTATTGTGAATTCTTCACTTATATGAATGATAATTATTTATCTTTCTCTCCAACTTTTGTACAGAGAATCCATAAATATATCTATTTATCTCAAATCACAATCCAACTCATATTCGGTTTAATCATGATCAACCAGGACGACAGAGTATAGAAAATGACACTCCTCTAGAATCTCTCTTATTGTTGGTAAAATCTATTCCAATTCATTTGGTCCGCTCGTTCGAATCGTCATCGTATCGCCTGCACAAAAATATCATTGTGTATTCAGATCTTTTAGGTAAACTACCAACAATCATTCCATTTATGCCGCAGTGTCTATTGCAATATCTAACCCTCACGATCTCAAATTTAGTGTGCCATAAGGATCAGTACTTTCACCGTGTCTTTCCTAACATTTTTTAATGACTTTCTTTCAATTATCTGCAGTCTAATCTATAGCATCAGAACTAATACTGTTTTTTCCAGGATACATCCCAAATCCTCTCAAGAGCCATTTTACAATGTTACAAATGTTTGAACATCATTTTTAACTAGACAAAGTTAGAGTACTGAAAGTACTTAATGAAATATGTGAATATTTTAAAACGTTATGAAAACTTTTTACACTTTCCAAACCAAAAAGATCCATGTATGATTACCCTTTCCGTGTGATGGAACAACTTTTTGAGGTTTCACTATTTACAAAATATCGCTACTTACTTTTATTAAAAATTAATTTATCACTTCACTTCACTAAACCGTTCATAAATTTTCTCTATTCGCTTAATACACTGATTTCATAAAAAATAAAAAAGGAGCTTGTAACTGCCGTTCCTTTCTACATATGTTGCAAGTCTACACTTCTACCTCACATTGCTTATGATGGACAAAAGTATCCTACCTCGCAATCACTAGAAAATTGAACAATATTGTATATAAAATTTGTGCTCATCAAGATTTATAGTAGCTAATCCAAGTGCAAGATAAAACAGGGCAAATAAAGAATATGGATACAACCTCTGGGAAATTGCTCCTTTCAGATTTATTGCGCAACCATTCGAATCACCATAATTCAACGGAAAACTTACTCTTGTGCTATCCACCAAAAAATATCTGTATAAATAAAATATCTTTTCGGTTATATTTCTCTGTATATCTTTCTGTATCTGTCGAAATAAAACCCAGCATGGAGCTTACAAGCGTCCGCCTTTAATGACTGTACTCAAAACAGGTGAAAAGGCATTAATTTTGGTGAGTCAAATAAACAACAACCACAAATAAATGATTGTCGATTCGAGCGAGCACATATTGCTCATCTACTCCAGGAAAATCCTTTTTTCAGTGAAGCATTAAATCGGAACAGTTCTCAAGAGGCCTAAAGCAAGTACTACACCTCACGGAAATTGCTTATGATCAGCCCCTTCCCTTTAGGGATTTTCTATTGATATGATAAAGGGGAATTTTGTGTGAGCGCCCTCTCACTATATGTTGAGCATAAGCTCTGAATGCGTAAGCGTTATTTAAGAGCATAAACGAGGTTATGATTTTCATTTGAATTTTATGTTGTAATCGCTTTAAGTTTTAGGCAGAGACACAGAATGGGAGATAAAATATTTCCAATTTTATGATGATTTAGAATATTTTTGATTTTATTGAAAAATGTTAAGTCTTTCAGTGCATTTAGGCGATAAAAGTTTTAGGTTAGAACCACTTTATAGAAAACGATATGCTGATAATAGAGAGGAATATTCATTAGGACTCGGTACAATAAAACAAAAATAAGCAATAGAATATTGGTTGACTTTAAATAGAGAGCATTCAGCACAAATTGCATGCAAACCAATTTATGATTGCAATGGACGGAAATTGAACGACCCTGAGGTCGGAGCTTTAGATATTGTTAAAAAATTGGTTGCCTCTGGCTAAGTGCAATTAGGCAACTCATAAACTACAATTATAAACAATGAACGGGAAAATATATACATATATTACAACAATAGAGTGTGGTGTTCATGTTAATCAGCACGTCCAGGTGTAATATTTGCCCGGACACAGATCAACTGAAATAAATAGAAAAGCGATTAAAAATATTCTCTAGTCAAATGAAAGACTGATGAGCTCTTTAACAATGCAAAATACGTCAACAACTGTCCTACGGAACTTACCGTACAGAGATGGATAAAAATCAAAATAATAATGACTTTCCGTTCCGTTATAATCCAGAAGGCGCACTTCTTAGAGTGGAGCCAAAAGCCACCGTCATTGCTGCTCATTTTCTCTTTTTCTCTCTAGAAGTATATATACCAAGCATATCATTTATCTGGCAAAGTCAACAACAACAAACCC